>APFE031757198.1:9726-75093 GCA_000404065.3 Pinus taeda | reverse complement strand
GGGAAGGCGATGAGTGGAAAACCGCTTTCAAAACCAACAGTGGATTGTATGAGTGGTTAGTGATGCCTTTTGGGCTCACTAATGCGCCCAGCACATTCATGAGATTAATGAATGAGGTTCTGAAAGAGTATACAGGTAAATTTGTTGTTGTTTACCTTGATGATATTCTAGTTTTTAGCAAAAGTAAAGAGGAACATTTGGAACACTTGAAGTTAGTCTTGAAAACTCTGCAGAAAGAGAAACTACTAATCAATCTGAAGAAATGTAGTTTTATGAAAGAGGAGTTGGTATACTTGGGTTTTGTGATTTCCAGATACGGTTTGAAAATGGATCTGGAAAAGGTGCAAGCAATCAAAGACTGGCCTACTCCCAGGAGTGTCTTTGAGGTAAGAAGTTTCCATGGACTTGCTAGTTTTTACCGAAAATTTATAAAGGGATTTAGTCAAGTTTGTGCACCAATCCTTGAGACAATCAAGGAGGTCAATCAGCCATTTCGATGGACAGAAGCAGCTGATAGAAGTTTCAATCTGTTGAAAAGAAAGATAACAGAAAAGCCTATTCTAGCCTTACCAAATTTTGAGAAAGTTTTTCAAGTGGAGACCGATGCAAGTGGAGAAGCAGTTGGTGCGGTGCTAAGCCAAGAGCAAAGGCCAATAGCATATTTCAGCGAGAAGTTAAATGATGCAAAGAAAAAATATTCATCTTATGATAAAGAATTTTACGCTATTGTGCAGGCATTAAAAAAATGGAGACATTACTTGCTACCGAAGGAGTTCATCTTATATTCAGATAACCATGCTTTGCAGTTTATCAATAACCAGCCAAAGCTAAATCAGAAGCACGCCAAGTGGGTGGAATTTCTGCAAAGTTTCACTTTTGTAATAAAGCATAAAAGTGGTAAGTCTTACAAAGTAGCGGATGCATTGAGCAGAGTAAGTTTTCTTTTACAAGAATTTAAAGTGGGTGTTGTAGGTTTTGACGAAATGATAGAAATGTACAAGGACGATGAGGATTTTAAAGACATCTACACAGCAGTGCAGAGTCCAGTGAGCCATAACAGAAGTCAATGGATGGATTACCTTGTTCAAGGAGGCCTTTTATTTAAAAGCAACAAATTGTGCATCCCAAAATGTTCCATGAGAGAGAACATCATTAAAGAAAAGCACAGTGGGGGATTGTCTGGTCATTTTGGACAAGACAAAACTTTTGCTCAGATAAATGCTTTTTATTATTGGCCTAAAATGCAAACTGATGTCAAAAAGTTTGTTGAGAAATGCAGGGTATGCTAGTATGCCAAAGGAAGGAGTCAAAATACCGGACTATATCAGCCATTGCCCATACCGGATCGACCATGGGATGCAGTGAGCATGGACTTCGTTTTGGGTTTACCAAAAACTCAGAGAGGAAATGATTCTATTTATGTTGTTGTAGAAAGATTTTCTAAAATGGCTCATTTTATTGCTTGTAAGAAGACTAATGATGCCACACACATAGCAAATTTGTTCTTTTCAAAGATTGTAAGATTGCATGGTTTACCTGTAAGTATTGTATTAGACCGAGACACTAAATTTGTAGGGAATTTCTGGAGGACACTTTGGAAGAAACTGGGAACTAAGCTCAGTTTTAGTTCAGCTTACCATCCTCAAACGGATGGTCAAACTGAAGTTGTAAACAGAAGTTTGGGGAATATATTAAGAAGCTTGGTACATCAAAATCCCAAACAGTGGGATTTGGCATTAGCGCAAGATGAATTTGCTTACAACGACACACCAAACCGAAGCACTGGAATGAGTCCATTTCAGATTGTGTTTGGAATGCATCCGAGAGGAGTATATGAGCTAAGAGACTTGGGGAAACAAGAAACCAGGAGTGCAAGTGCTGAAGATTTTGTTGAACAAATGCAAAAGCTACAGGAAGAAGTTAAAGGTAAACTACAGGAAAGCAGCAAGAAATACAAACAGAAGACAGATTTGAAAAGGAGAGAAAAAGAATTTCAAGTGGGAGATTTAGTCATGGCATATTTGAGGAAAGAGAGATTTCCTACAAAAACTTACAATAAGCTGAAACTGAAGAAGATAGGGCCATGTAAAATCAAAAGGAAGTTTTCAGCCAATGCATATGAGATTGAGCTACCAGAAGGGATCGGAATATCTCCCATTTTTAATATTGCAGACTTGTATCCATTCAGAGAGGCAGAAACAGAATTGCAGACTGAAGCTACAGGTGAGGAAGTTCAAACTGTGGATTGGGCAGAACATGTACCAAAAACCTTCCAGAAAGAAGTTGAAGATATTTTAGATCAGCGGATATTCAAGAAAACTCGAGGCCAGACATATTTTCAGTATCTTGTCAAGTGGAAGGAGCAACCAGTGGAAGATTCCAGTTGGTTAACAGCAACTGAATTGCAGAAATATGGCATAACTCTTGAAAGTTTAAAGAACCAATCTTTTCTTCTTCGGGAGTCTGATGCAGGAGCATCGGAACGAGCCAGCAATGTGGGAGATTGCCCACATGTTGTGGCTTGAAAACCGTATTTTACTTGCTGTTGTTGCTGGCAGAGTCAAGTTCAGTTAGTTATTGTTGTAATAGTTAAAAAAATCTTTCTATTTGGTTGTAATTTGTTAGGCGCATCTTCTGTTTAAATAAATTCATGTCACCTTATCTGCTGTAAGAGTATTTAGGGAAATAAATGGCAAACTGAAGATTCTTGGAGCGATCAACGTCGGTTTATTCTGGGAGATCTCGATTCAGGAGCGCTTGAAATCCGGCAACAGGCTATAAACAGGTGTACTGACCGCCGAGTGTGTCAAATGCAGCTGCGTTGGACCGGAAATGGGGCAATCACTGAAGCTGCATTTAAAATCTAACTGATATTTGGCGGAGGACGGATGGATTGAAAGGAATCCGCTTAAAATCCGGGCGATAGCGTGATATTTGGATGTCAAAGTCTTGATATGCCAAAATTAGGAAGGAGAAAGAGATGGCATCGGCGGTTAATTTTCTCTTTCTGTTGTTTTATCAGGTAGCATATACAAAAAAAAGGGGACCTGCGTTGTGACAGAGGATAGGAACAGATGTTCGGTTGGCGGATTTTTGTTTTTTCTTGTGATTTATTAGCGTAGGATTAGCTTCGATGCAATAGATAAAGGGATCTGTAATCTTCAGGAGGTTAATAAGATTGCGTAGGTGGAAATTCACGCCTTTGTTTGTTATAACAGGTGTTGAGATTATTTTTTCCGGTTTTTTGTTTTGTTGTGGCCTCAGATGCGAGAGGCTGGGTGTTGAACCAGCGTTCTTCTAGTTGTAGTATTTATTTGTTGTTCATTTTATTCAGATGGCAATGAAAATTAGAGAACTGGCGTCGTCCATAATTTAAAAAAATAGAGGTATTGTGTATGTTGCGTGACCTTTTGATGAGTGTGTGAATTGTTGCGCATCGGTGTTTGGCCGAGTGGCTTTCAGTTCGGTTGATTAATTTCCTTTGGTATATAATACAAAGTTTGTAGGCCTATGCCTCCGTAGATGATATAGATTCATGGTGTATATCGGCATTGGAAAAGAAACCAGTTTTAGATTGAATGATATTCAATCACATTATTTTAATTGCGTTGGAATAAAGGTGATGTTTATAAATGCTTTGTTGGTATCGAACAAGAAAGTAATTGTCATGCGATGGGCTGTGCACTGTATACCAAATGCAAGAATTTAGTTCTTCATTTGAATGTAAACAGACTTTTCCATTTTTTTTTATACTCCGCATTTTAAAAAAACAGAGGTTTTCTAATTGAATCGATTGAAGGATTGGAGCAGATTTAAAATAGGCGTCCGGTGCATCAAGTTGACATTTTTTGTTTAAGAGTTTGAAGGGAAATTTGACACTGAAAATCCCACATGAATACTACATCTTTTGTTAAAAAAATGAACATAGGGGCGACTATTGTTGTAAAATTTTGAATAAATCTTATGTTATATCCGACATGCCCTAGAAAGCTTCTAACTTCTTTTTGAGAGCTGGGAGTTTTGATCTGATAGATTATTTCGATCTTAGCAAGATCTACTCTTATACAAGTCCCAGAAATATGATGGCCTAACACAACACCATCTGTAAGAATCATTCTAGATTTTTCATTTCTAAGGGCAAGGTTGGTCTCTTGACATCTGATTAAAACTTTCTCTAGGTTTTCTAAATCTTGTTGGAAATCTTCCCCATATACTGTGAAGTCATCCATATAAACTTCACATTGTGGAAAATCAATATGTCATGTTAAGAACAAGTTCAAAAATTGATTTTCGGTTTTTTGTTAAAGGCCTTTAGATTATTCAATTGTTAACAATGGTTCAATACATTTCTCCTCTCCATATGGGTTCTCTATCCATAAGGGGATCTTTGTAGTAGGTTCAATAGGAGGAAATAAGGTAATACTTTGACATCCATTGGAAATGGTCATCTCTCCAGTCCTACATCCAATAAAGGCATCAATAGTGGCTAGTCAAGGTCGGCTCAATACTACTGGATTTGCAGGTTTGGAGGATTTTAGATGGATCACAAAAAAGTCCACATGACATTTTGAGGAAGCTTGTACGACTGTTATGTCATCTAGGCTTCCTGTAGGTTTAAGGATGGATTTGTCTGCTAACTCCAATAGTGTTTGAGTTGGCCTTAAGCCTTCTAACTACAATTTTTGCATAATATCCACAGTCATGACATTTATTGTTGCACCTAGGAAAACAAGAGTGTTTGGTAAATATATTCCATTAATATTTATGGTCACTACTATATTCCCACGATTAATGTATTTGGAAGGCATCTCTGACATGGTTTTTGATAATTGGCCAACTACTTTTATAATAGGGGGGTCTTTCCTTTTTCTTCCTCTCTTTTTAATGCAAATATCCCTTAAAATATTGGGGTAGATAGGAATATGTTTGATGGATTGAAGAAAGGGTATCTTTACACAAATATTTCACAACACGTCCTCTAAATCATATCCAAGAAGGATCTAGGGCTTTTTGACAAGCAATCTCTCCAGATAGGGTGGTTGAGTAACCTCCTGAGATGGTTTAGGTTGTATGGTAGAATTGATGGGTGACGAGGGAGGGTTTTCCTCTTCATCAGGAAGAGAATTATCCTCTTGACTACATATGTTATCTTCAGGAGGTGATTATGTTGGTTGTTCTTATTGAATGATCACAATAGGTCCTGCTTTATTTAAGACCTTCCCAGATCTTAATCAAATTTCACTAATTGGAACTAAAGTGATAGTGTAGGAAGGGAAGGTTTGTAACTCCATATTTTTCACAGGTTGAGCTGACCTATTATTATAGTTTGGAATGGGTTATGGAGGTAACTGAGTATTTCAAGGAGGATTAGGGTTTGGTGGAATTTTTTCTTGATTCAGATTCATGGGCAGAGCAAGTTGTTTTGGACTTGAATTCATACGCAATTGTTGTTGACTTCGATTCATAGGCAGAGAAGGTTGTTTTGAACCTGAGTTCATAGGAAATTGTTGTTGAGGAAATGAAGGTAATAGAGGTGGGTTAAACCCCGATGATAGCTAAGAAATATTTGTGAGATATTGTGTGCAGATTGGGTAAAAAGTTGTTTGGTGTGGTTGTGGAGGAATATTCCCATAGGAAGTCCCCTCCAATCTTCTTGCCAAGCATGTCCTTGTGATGGTTGAGGCCTCCGTTGGGATTAAGTCATTTCAGGGGCCCATCGTGGTTGTGCAAATTGCGTGGAAGGGTCTTCGAACATGGAGGGGTTTTGTTGCCTCCATGGTCTCCGAGGAGGATAGGATGGATCTTGTGGTTTTGCCCCCTTTGTAAATGGCTTGCAACCTAGGTAATGAAGAGAATTCATTAGTTGGGTGTTTATCCATGCAAATTGCACATACCTCTATGGTATTAAAATGGCATTCTTTTTCAGGATGCTTATTCCTACAACGAGGTTAAAAGATAGCTAAATAAATTTTTTCCTCTTCTTGTTTCCTCTTACTATTGAGGGTATATAGGTGGTTACTAATTGTGATAAGAATATTAGTTTTAAATTTTAATGTTTTCCAATAGATTTCCCAACTCTATTCTAGTTACACCACTTGTAGTGGGTTTTCCAACTCGACTTGTAAGTTTTGTTGGGATTTTCCTAGCTTTAGCTTGACTACAGGAGTACTTCTTGTAGTATTCATCAATTTCAGCAAATGATTTTTGATAAACATCACAAGAGCTCATGAGATTAAGTACTTCCATATAGTCACCCATACTCCTTTAAAAAATGGTTCTAATTGTGGGTAGGTCAAGAGAATCTTTCTTATTTTTTGATAGTTGTAAAGGAACTTTTCTAAGTAGTCTTCTAGGCTTTCTTCTTCAGTCTGTTGCATTTTAAAGATGTCATTCTTGGCATCCCTAGGTCTATAGTAATCCTGGTATTTTTGGAGGAAGGTTTCTTTCATATCATCCCAAGATGTAATAGTGTGTTCCCCTAGACTCATGAACCATCTTAGTGCTGAGTTTTTTAAGGTGGCTAGAAAAAGCTTTAAATTTTGAGCATTATCTGTATAATTATAACTTCTACACAGTATATCAAATTCAAATAAAAATGAATCAGGATATTTGGATGATATATCGTTGAAGTGAGGTAATGATGACAAAGGAATGTTCTTCATAGTGACATTCCTAGTAATGTCAAGAATTGGAAATCCAAACGTTTTTGGCTCATTGTTGGCTTCATTGTTTTCTGGATTGTCTACTCTTCCTTCTCCTTCCATTCTTTCTTCCCACAACTTAGAATTTGTGGAAGTAGGATATGCCTTTCTTTCAAGAGATAATGGTTTAGACGCTAGGTTATCTACAATTTTCCAAGGTACTATCTCCAATGTAATCCGAACTTCTGCCATTATTTTTGTTTCTGCTCCAAGCTTCTTTACCAATATCTCCTCTGTTGCTGCCACCGGAATTTTCTCCTCTAGATTTTTCTTTGCATAGCGATTACAAAAATTAATTGGATTAACAATTTTGGGACCATATAGGTTTTCTAGGATTTTTTATGAACAACCATGCCTTTCCTATCTCTAATTCTTCCCAAGAAATGAAAAGACAAGACAACTTAAATTTGTAGAAACCCCACTATAGTGGATGTGTGTCTCTTCACTCACGTCTTACCATCTTCTCTCTGCCCTTAGGTTGTCCTCAATGTTACCCAAAATCCATCAAAAAACAAATTTTTATCTATTACCATTTACAGCTCCCCAACAACGACACCAAAAATGTTGGGGCAATTATATGAATGACATATTGCCACAATATTAAATTATCAATGAGGGATTCATAACCAGTAGATTTGATACACTATATGTGTTGAAAATAGTTAAGTTCCTATGTCTTATGAGTATAGCCTAAATAATAAGTACTTCAAAACTAATACTTTACTCCACAAATTTTAATCTAACTTCATCACAAAATTTAAAGATCAGAAAGAAAAACTCATAAATAAAATATTAATAAGACTATGAGCTAAATGTCTTGCTCAGGTAACAAGTTTGTCCATTTACAAGCTCATGAAACAGAAAGATATATCTAACTCTGTTTCCATGTAGCATTTGATCTCAATCACTACATTAGAATCAATTCATTGCATTCAAACACTAAACAAAGCAACCAGAACTAGTCTTGAAAGAAACTCTGCATTCTAGTACAGGAAATGTATGACAAGAGTCTTCACTAAAATCACATGTAGGTGAATGGTAAGATATCTGATATTAGCTTCCCTGTTCTTCAAAATAGCAATAAACAATTAATTATGCAACTTAAGAAATAAAGTTTTCATTCATAAAACTAATGAACTGTCACTCATAAATTACTTACATGAAATAGGATTGAAATCGCATCAAATACTTAACACTACATAAAAAAATTATATGCATAATAACTATAATAAGAAAATGCCTTGATGGCTTCAGTGGGCCCTTGCCGAGCTACCAAGGAAAGCTTGGAGAACTTACAAAAATAAGAAATTGGTTTACACGAGGAACTTATCAATCGCTACTCATATCATTAATATAGAGAGAAAGACTACAAAACTTAATCGTTCAATCACATCTTCAGCATAACACTGCTGGATATATGGATACTTCTCTAACTCTCCAACTTTATCTAACTCTCTCTCTATGTATGTGTCTAACTATGTCTAATTGGATATCATCTACAAGCCTTCTATTATAGAGAAATGGCGTTACATCAAGGCTTAATAGAATAGTAACAAATCACTACACAATATTATAGTTTAGCTCATTTTACATATTCGGCTTCATCCTTATGACACGCAGTGCATGAGGAGGAACCATATCTCAATTTGTTGTAACAAGATGATGCCTTTGACCAACAATTTCCTCGGCCTCATCAAAGACAATTCGCTCAACCACCGAACCTAGAAAGTAGGGTATATTATTGGAATAACACAGTCAATGCTGGTGGTACTGGATTAGCACAAATGCTAGATCACAAGTACCGGATGAACAAAAGTGTCGGATTGTTGTTGTTGGTGGCGGATCATTGTGGTTGGTGTTGGATGAGCATAGGTATTGGACCATTGTTGTTGGTTCTAGATGAGCATAGGTAGATAGGTGAACATGGGTAAGAAGGAACACGGGTAACTGTCATCGAGTAGTTGATCATAAAACGCACAGGTACGAGACGAGAACACGAATATTAGACAAGAACACAAGTACCAGATTGATAATGTTGGTACCGGATAAGTAGGAGAACCAGTACTGAACTGATAATGCTGGTACTGGATGAGTAGGATCATGAGTACCAGATCAATACACTGGTACTGGATCAGTAGGAACATGGTCTAAACATCTATGTGAGCCAATCCAATAATTAGAGAGTATAAAGAATCAATAATTCTATTTTTACTACAAGAAAACATAAAAATCACTCTTTGAAATATAAATTACCTCATAGATACATAAGAAGGCTAAAAGGTATATTCTGGATGAAGATAGGCAAGTAGTACATAGATTTGAGGTGAAATTGGTCAAAAAATTGAGGACAATATAAGGTATTTTAGGCATCAAAAGGGAGACCCAACAATTAAGATTAAATTTCATTTCTTTACAGCCAGTGCATTCCCTTGTAATTGATTAAAGTTTCTATTGCATTTAGATCATGTTTTTTATTTCTTAAGTTGGATTTAATCTACAAGTGTTATATTTCTAGCTACATGACCATTAAAACCACCTAAACTAAAAATTGATCTCTTTACTGCATATATTTTACATGTAGCCTTGAAATAGTAGAAGATCTTGAATTGATATTAAAATGTGGAGTGTTGTAGTTGTCCTAAATAGATATATGCAACAAGTGAAAGTTTCGTGTCCATGTTGGGTAGGTTGCAAGGGCATGAAAGAATAATCTAGTGTTGGATAATTGCATTATCTCTGGTAATATTGGGGCTTTAGTTTTAAAGACGGGAGGGCAATCAACCTACATGGTTGACCACTTATCTCCCTGCGGGGATAGGATGTGGTAGCCTCTCATCCCACTTGTATCAGAATATTTAGTTTGCATGTGTGAAGCATACAAGATTGTATGACTTAAGGTTGAAGAAAAATAAATCTTATCATTTCACCTAGTGGTGTTGTAAGCACCACCCATTCCACTAACCAATTGAGAGGAACATTCAAAGGAGTAGCTCCAAGGTAGCACATGAAGAACTTCTTCTATTTTGAAAAGAATGGAAAACATTGTTACGTTTAAATTCCCCATTAGAGATCTAGGAGAAGTGGCACAAATGCACTGCATTCCCCAATTTGTTCTACCAAATTTCCGTGGTTTGGAAAATGAATACCCAAATACATTCTTATTTGAATTTGAAGTACTTGTAGAGGATATGATCATTATACTAATGCTCAAAAGTTCAAAGTGTTTCCTCTTACTCTAAAAGGATCAGCTCTATAATGGTTCATGAGCCTATGTAGGAACTACATACAAACTTGGGAAGACATGAAGAATATATTCTTAAAGAGTACCAAGATATTTTTATAATGAAACAAGGAGAAGATTAAATTTTGGAGGAATATGTGGAATGATTTTAATACAACCTTCAAAAATCAAAATATAAACAATTGGGGAAAGAGACCTTAAAAATACTCTTTCTCAAAGGAACCCAAGATGAATTTTTAGAACTCTTAAATCTGATGGAATTAGGTGATGTTTTTCGGCTACCAGATGATGATGTTTGTGAATTATGTTTTGGGTATTCAAGAGGAAAATCTAAGAGTGGTAAGTCTTCTAGAGAAGTTCCCTCTCAATTTTTGAAATATGTTTCAAGAACAGGAGTTACAAGAGATGAAATTAGTGATTTATTTTAACTTTGTAAATATGATATTATTATTTCTTTAAATTCACAATTGGGTATTTTCCAAGTTAAGGAAATTCAGGAGGAATTTGAAGAAGTGTTTTTCCCTCAGTGCCAAAAGAAACATCTTGTAAGAGGTATAATGAAGGATTATCATAGTCATACTATGCTTGGAATGGGGTCATACTAATGGACATGTGATAAGTGGTGTTGTAGCAATGTTATCCTAGATGAAACTACTTAATCCAAGCCTTCTACTATCCTAACACATGGTTACGTATATATCCATCAACCCACTTGTTCCCAATCTTCGTCTGGCCATCTATTTGAGGGTGATAACTGGTACTAGGAGTTAACTTGGTTCTAGGAAATCTGAACAGCTCTTGGCAAAACACATTGAGAAACTTATTTTCCCAATCACTTGCAATGTACTTAGTAAACTCATGTAGTTTAAACACCTCCCTAAAAAATAACTCGGTCGCCTTTTCTACCTTGTACTATAATGAAATCCCAAATAAAAGTGTGAACTTGGTCATCTGATTAACAACTACATAAATGCAATCTCAGCCCTACACCTTCAGTAGACTTGTGATGAAATCCATTGACAAATTCTCCCATTTTTTGTTCTGGAATGGGAAAAGGTTGCAATAAACATGTAGGATGAGTATGCTCTAACTTGTTATTTTGACATGCAATACACTCCTTCACATGTCTAAACACATTTCTGTTAAGGCCATTTCATGAGAACCTCTCTCTAATATGCTTGTAAGTTTTGAAGTATCCAGGGTGCCCTTCCAATAGTGTTTAATGAGTAGACCTCATAATCTTATCATCAAGTGTGGACTCAAGGACTAAGTATATTCCAAATTTATAGAAGATAATGACACCCACCACTCTATACCTGTCATCCTGAATATGTCCATCCATAAAACACAAGAAAACTTATTCTTGGAGTATTCCACCAGTAGATGTGATTTCCAATCGGTTGAAATCTCCATAAGGAACATGTTTATGAATTCTTGGAAGTGGCATCAACAACAATATTCTTCTTTCCCTTCATATACTCAATCTAAAAATCATAATCTTGTATCTTTCTTACCCATTTTTTTTTCCTTTCATTCAGGTCCTTTTGTTCCAAGAAATATCGTTTGTTATTATGGTCAGTCCTAACCACAAATCTACCACCTACCAAATAATTTCTGAACTTTTCCAAAGCATGCACAATGGTGAGCATCTCCTTGTCATAGATGGATTAGAGTCTCTCTAGATCTGTGATATTATACATCTCAAACATTATCAAATGTTTGTCTCATTAACACAAACCCTATGCCTTTTCACTCCAACACACAGGGGTAGGTGGAATTAGGAGTGTTGGTACTAGGCAAGTGCTCGTCACCTCCTTAAGATTGTAAAATTCCTATTGAACCTCCTTTGTCCATCTAAATTCTCCTTTATTCGTAATATCAATTAAGGGTGCACCCAGTTATGAAAACCCCTTAAAAAAAATCCTATAATATTTTTATAATCCGGAGAATCTTTGCAGCTCTGTAATGGTCTTAGGTGGTGGCCATCCCAATTTGGCCTAAATCCTCTCCTAATATTCCTACACATCTTATGCATTAATCTCGTGGCCTAGATATAGAATCTTTATCTTACTAAATCCATATTTTGACTCCTTTGTAGGATTGGAAAATGGTAGGTGCATTGGTCAATCCAAATGACACAACCAAGAAATCATAGTGCCTATAATGAGGCCTGAAAGCAGTCTTGTGAACATCATACTCCTTGACCCTGATTTAGTGATATCCTAATCGAAGATCAATCTTCGAGTTGTATACTGCCCCATGCAACTCATCTAGCATCTCGTCGACCCTAGGAATGGTTAATTTGGTTTTTATTACCTTTTTATTTAGAGCCCCATAATCAATACGCACCCTCATGGTTCCTTCCTTCTTCTTAACCAAAACTACTAATCAAGCAAAGCGAATGGAGATAGGCTTGATATGTCCCATCTCTAACAACTCCTTGATTTTTTTTTCTGTCTCATCTTCAAACTTTTTTGTGTGCATGTATGGGGTAGTTATGATGGGTTTGACCCCTTCTGCTAACTAAATGGTTTGCTCAAAGCCTCTATGAGGAGGACTCCCCAGAGGTATCTCTCCAAAAAATCGGTAAAGCTTGCTCATTAGTGATTGAATGTCTTCATGATAGCCTTCGTTACTAGCTAAAAGTTTTGATGTCATAATCAAACACTTTGTTGCCCAAGATACATCACCATGCCTGAATATGCCTTCCAGTCACTTGGTTGTAACAACCCTAGGAGAACCATTAGACATGCCCCTCGAAACTACCTCTTGTCATCCACTGCAGTGAATTCCATCTCCATTGTTTAATAGTCCTCCAAGTGTTTCATTATAGAAATAAGCCATTGAACACATAATATGACATTAGTGTATGTCAGTTCCACCACATTGAAGTCATTGTTCATAATGTAGTTTCCCATATTCAGATCCAACCATCGAACCCTTTTTGTGCATGTCATATTGTACCCATCAACCACCTCAACATTTAATCCTTGAGTCTTTCTACCAAAGTCAAGTCAATGAAGTTGTTGGCTAACCCACCATCAATCAAGATAGTGAGACAATATCCTATACTACTCATCTGAACTTGAAAGTGCAGTATCTAGGCACACCTAGTAGAGCATCTATAGTTCCACCCTTAGTCTCTAGGGTTTTTGAACATCTATATTGTTATTCTCATCATCTTGAGAATTTCCTGCCTCTTCTTCTCCATCATTGTCTAAAAGAACCTCTATGTAATGTGCCTTGCCCTACCCTATGCACTTGTGAACTGATTCCCAAACTTCTTTACATTTAAATTAGATTGTTTGTCCTTCTTAATTCCTTTTGAGTCTCATCATCCAATTTATCTTTCCCAATCCACTCCTTCTGGAAGGGTTTCTTGTCTTTCTGTTTTTCTGACGAAGGAAAGTTTTGGGAGAAGATTTACTCTTTAGTACTATGTCCTCCATATGTAAGGTTTTGATGATATCATCCTATAGAGAATCTAGTTCAAAGGCCTCAACTCAACTATTTAAGGGTTTAGATAATCGTTCAATGAATAATATAATCAACCTATGCTCTGACACAACTGTCACCATGACTATGAACCTATAAAAATCTAAAATTTAGGCATTTGTTGTACATGTCTTTCTGAGATGTGTTATCTCTCTAAAATACATCTCTAGGTCCTTCTTATCAAATTTGTAAATTAGCCTCTGTGTGAAGTCTAGGTACGAGGTAATGCTAGAATTTTCCAAATTGACTAGCTCGTGGTACCACCACTCATTAGACTCTACCTCCAAATGAAGTGAAACAAATTTAATGGGCTTTATGTTTTGGGAGGTTTTAGTGTCTACGGATAAACGCTTAAACCCCTAGACTAGTAGCTAAGTCTAGAACAACAGTTTAAAGAGTTCTCTACTTTTCTTATGATCAATAGATTAAATAAGAGGCAAAGAAGCCTACCTGTAGCCTTCACTTGCTCCTTATCTCCCTTGACTGATTATGTCACTCCTCTCCGTACTTAATCCACTTGAAGAGTACCTACACACGGACAAAAGACAACAACCAATCAAAGCATATGATAATGATCTATTGATTAAACATGGCATGGAATCAAGTACGTGATATACATATGAAAGCATAAATGAATAACAGAATCATATGGAAAAATATTTGAACACTTTATTAGTAAAAGGAAGAGTTACAACCCATTGCTCGGTTCAGCATCACTCCTCCAGTTCAATCCCATCCTCTCCTCATAACAAGCAAGACATTTTGACATCATTACAATACTTGAAATCAACTCAAGTCTCATACTAACAGCATCTCCCTATAATTCAATCATTTCCAACCCCTAATCACTTAGATTAGTGGTCTTTTTACGGGTGAATGAAGGAATTTATGCCATAAATGGTGATAATGAATTCCCTCCCAAAATTAGGATTTATTTCCATGGAGGAAGGGATAAATGGATTGATGTTCCTTAACTCCCTTCCTCATCCAAATACGAGCTCAAAGGAGTAGATAAACTTGGGAAACTCCTAGATGCATCCAATGGATAAGAATATTCCCAAACCCCAATGCAATTTCGCTCAAATTCGCCCAGCGCAGGCCAAAGAGGGCTCAAGTGTGCTACATAGCACCCTATCAGTGTATGGTCTGCATTGAAGCGCACCCTAATGAAGGCCTTCCTACATTGATATTCTTAGAGGTAGCTTTTGGATGATTTTTGTCATGAAACTTCTTGGGAAGCTAGGCATTCTGATGGTTGACTTCTTTAGGGCATGTAACAACTGAATTAGGGTTTGGTGGGCCCTAATATTACTGATCTGTAGGTTGGGGTTGATGTGCCCAAATGGATCTATAACACTTTATCTCCAACATGGGGTTGAGTTGGAAATAGGTGTCCAAATTTTGAACTCATGCTCTATCAGTGCATTGGGATGAACCATAAAAGGAAGGGATGGTGAATTTCCCCAACTTCTATGGAAGATCATAATTTTGTGAGCCCTTTTTGTACTCTCTTGGTCTGTTTTTGTATTCAATGGTGCAAAAATCCTACAAGGAAATGGATGCATGAAATTCCTCACCAAGATCCTGATACTCCCTCAAATAATTAGAGAACCCCTCATCTTGTCCTCACTGACACTAATTTCCTATTGGTTTTTCCTCCAAGAATTGGGGTAAGAGAGGTTCGAAGTTGCTCCACTCATTGTCTAACAATTATTTTGAACTGGGATATGGGTGTTGATCCCTTTAGCGTGGTTTCAATTATTACCATTCCATCCTCTTGACCCATTGTTTTCGACATCATTTTGGTTCCCTTGATTGTTCGCTATAAGTTGGGTGATAAGTTGAACCAACTATTGTTGCTCCCTTGCAAGGTCATTTAAAATATTCATAGTGCTTCCCTCAAGTTGTTCATTCCTATCTGCCATGTCTTCCTCTTCTTATGATTCTAAGTGAAGATGGTTATCACCCTTTCTTTGTCTCTTGTAGGTGATGTATTCCTTATTCTATTTAAACATTAAGATAGCATGAACTCATAGGCTAGCAAGAAAACTAGTTTGATACCACTAGAATGCCCCTTATTGAAATATACTAACCAAACTTGCAATTTGTTAATTTTTATCTTGCATAAATTTCGTCAAACATGTTGCATGTAATCAAATATGAAGTGTTTCTGACACAACAATATAACAAATGTTCCACAAGAAAAAATGCCACGGTAATTATAAAATCTTGTAGCAAATATTTGACAATAAAATCTTACAACATCAAACTTAGCCAAATAAAACGAGATATGTTTAGTAATCAAACTATGAAATTACAAGCTAAGTAGCCCGTTAAGATATAAATTGATTTCCAGGAACATAGTATGATTTTGCTGGTAACAAGAGATGAAGATGACGACACTAAAATATCCCTTACAACTATTGAAGATGAATTTTCCATAACATAATTATTGAACTGATTCGACCTCTCTTCTTGATGCCATGACCCAACAATTATTGGCTCAGTTTGCTAGTAGCAACAACATTGGGCCTGAGAAATAAAATTCAATTGATATGATGCACCAAAACTGCCAAATTTTTACTGATAATCTGGTAGATTCAACCTCCCTTGATTTCCACAAAATATTGATGGTTAAATGGCCCACACAACCTTCTAAATGTTTGTACACTGATAAATCTAATCGCCTTGGCTTCCACAAACTATTGATGATTAAATTGATCCACACAAATCCTATGAATTTCGATACACTGATAAAATTTTCTACCCTTGGTTCTTATGGACAATTGATAGTTAAATCGATCCACAAAAAATCGATATGAATTTTGTTTGAACCCTTGTTTTGGCCAAAAAGATGAATTCCTATGAAGAATTTGAGTGATTCTTCCATATGATCAGTTAGGGCAGATTTGTTTCACCATCGAAACTAATTCATTGAAGATTTTTATACACTGCCACCCCCAACTCCCCCTCCCCCCCCCCCACACCCACACACACATAAGCTACAAGATCTCTCCAAATTGACTTGAGAAGAATAATCAGGCATAATGAAAGAATGAGGTCCAATCTCTTTCTTTTCACTAAAATACCATGGGCCTTCTTTCTATAACTTGCACTAAAATGACATTTAAATAATTAAATGAATTGATCCCCTTTATATTGACTATAGCATGTGGGAATCAAATAAGCTACTAAGTCGTTCTCTAGTTGTGATCATTCGGAAAGGGACATTACAATGTAAATATTTTAGCCTTTGACATAATATTATAACAAATACTTCTCATATAAATACCTTTAAACTACATTGTATACTGCATAAGAACACTTTTATTTGGGAAAGGTATGGGAGATACACACATCATCCTAAACCCAAATTTATTTTTATTGACCTATTTCCAAAGGAAGATGATTAAGTGCATGGAAATTCTCTCTTTCCTATTTTATCCTTTGTCATTTTCCATGTCCTAGACCGTCCTCTTTTATCTAGTGCCATTCATTCCATACGATAACCTTTATAAATTCATTTTGGTGACTAAGTCATGTCATTTTCACCATAGTTTTTGCAAATAACTTATAGAATAATTATTCACTAGTTTTATATTAGCCTTAAGCTTCTTGGCTTTATATGCAAAAGTTTCCAACATGTTATATGTATAGCTAACAAGAACGTAAGATATTATAAAATCCCCATAAACTATTTGTCTTAGTGAGAGTGAATCCAAAAATATGTTTGAACATTGTTTTACCTCATCTCTCCCACCTATATCAATTATGAATTTGATAACTAAATAGAGATATAATGCAGCAAAACCCATCTTAAGAGATGAGAAGTTGAAACCTATCCTTTGGTATGTCAAGGATATGGGAAACTCCACATGAGGAGGCAAAACTCGATCCCCCTCCTCCTATATGTCACTATAACCTCCGATCTCTTGATAAAAAACCTGTGACCTTAGAAACGGTTGGCGGAATAGGTCTGACTCCTCCTCAGAGCTTGAAGAGGAAAGTGAGGGGAAGAAAGTCCTACCTATCAAAAGCACAGGTAAAAGCGAAGTATGATGTAGCTGATGGCAAACAAATGCCAATCCCTGGGGCGCTTAGAGCAGTGCATCCCCATGAGAATGTTATAAAATGATTTTTACATCTTGGAATTGCAGGGGTTTAGCCAGTAAGCAAAAAAAATTGGCTCTTAGGGAGATGGTTATGAATTCTAATGATGATATCCTTCTGCTATAAGAGACTCTAGGGAAGAGTGTAGAAGTAGAAATAGCTTTAAATTCTCTCCTCCCGGGCTGGCACTTTTCAGCAGTGGACTCTGTTTGACATTCGGGAGGATTGGCTATTGGCTATAGGGATGGGAGAATGAAGATCATTAACCAATGGGGTATGAATCATGCAATGGGAATGGAGATTCAATCACCAGAATTCGGCTTCCCCTTAGTGATTTTAAACATCTATGGGCCATGTCAGGGGAGGGTGAATTTCTGGAATGACCTCCCGTCGAAATCGATAATGAAATGCCAAAATTTGGTTTTGGGTGGAGATTTAAACTTTTCCATTGGAAGCGCCGAGGCTTGGGGACCTTCGGCTAGGGAGGACCCTCTATCAGATTTTTTCCTGAATTCAATCCACTCCCATAATCTGATAGATGTAAACTTAATAAAATTAAAATCGACCTGGAGGAATCGAAGAGTTGGAGAAGCAAGAATCGCTAAAAGATTGGATCAATTTCTTCTAAGCGAAGATCTAACCTCTAGAATCCCAATGTTTAGGCAGTGGGTAGGCAAGGGAGGAATTTCAGATCATTTTCCAATCTATCTAGAGCTATCCAAACCTCCTCGAAAACCGGCAGCTCCCTTCAAGTTTAACGCCTCCTAGTTGCAAGAGGATTCCTTCAATAATCTGTTTGGAGAGACGTGGAGACACCCAAGCAGAAGCTCATCAGAGGAAAGAGGGTTCTTGTTTATGGAAAACTTAAAGAGATTAAAGAAAGCAACTATTGAATGGGAAAATATCAGAGAGCAAAAACAGAATGAGGAATTACTCCAAATCAATGAAGAACTCCAAAGGTTGGAAAGTATTGAGTCGAATGGCTATGCATCCCAGGAATCTAAGGAGAAAATTCTCTTGCTTGAAAAACACAACAATCAAATTCTATTGGCTAGAGAGGAGGAATGGAGGTTAAAGAGCAGAGCAATATGGCTAAAAGTTGGGGATGAAAACACAAGATTTTTCCATAATTATGCAAAAGGGAGGAAAATCTCGAACACCATATGGAAGTTAAAGAATGAGGAGGGCATGGAGGCAAATACCTTTGAGTCCCTCTCGAACCTGGGAAGAAGTCATTTTCAAAGCCTATACGCTGACCAAGGTGAGATTACTATTGCAGAAGTAATCAAGACTGCTCAAAGCTTCCCCCGGTATGTGGAGGAGGAAGAAGCAGAGAATTTAATGTGTGAAGTCACAAAGGAGGAAGTTGAAAGTGTTATTAAATCAATGGCAAGAGACAAGATCCCAGGCCTGGACGGATGGACCATAGAACTCTTCCAACACTTCTTCGACCAGATAGGAGCAGAATTAACAGAAGTGGTTGAAGAGTCTAGGAGGAAAGGAGGGGTTTTCCACCCGTTCAATGCAACCTTCATAGCGCTCATTCCTAAGATGTAAGTCCCTGCATCCTTTGAAGATTTCCAACCTATTTCCCTGTGCAACAGTATTTACAAAATCATTGCAAAAGAGATAGCTATCCGAATAAAACCGATACTGTCAAGATGCATCTCCAATGACCAGTTTGGTTTCTTGGATGGTCGTCAAATTCATGAAGCTATAGGAGCGGTGTAGGAAACATTGCATAGTGTCAAGCAGATGAACAGGAAAGGAGTTGTGATTAAAATTGACTTATCAAAAGCCTATGATAGAATCAACTGGATTTATCTTAGGATGCTCCTAACCCACTTAGGCTTCAAACCGGACTTCATCAGTTAGATTATGGGATGCATCACTAGTGTTAGCTTTGTAGTTCTCATCAACGGTGCAGCCTCTCATTTTTCAAAGGGCAAAGGGGATTAAGACAAGGATGCTCTTTGTCACCCTTGCTCTTCCTCCTGGTTGCAGAGGGTCTGAGCCAACTGATCCAAAAGGCCAAAAGGGAAGGAAAGGTAAAAGGCCAAGAAGTGGCATCAACATGTTCATTTCTCATCTCCTTTTTGTAGACGATATTTTAGTGTTCTCAAATGGAAATATGAATGAAATCAAGGAATTAAAAAATATTCTTGACCTTTTCATGAAAGCGACAGGGATGCAAATAAACTACAGGAAATATCAGCTAATTTTGGAAGGATTAAATAGGCAAGAGAAAGCCCAGATCTTTGCAATTCTACCCTTTTATGTGCTCAACATGGGAAATCCTTTCAAGTATCTAGGCTTTTGGTTGAAGCCTAATGCCTATAAGAAACAAGATTGGAATTGGCTGATTGCAAAGATTGAAGCCAGAATTTCGCACTGGAGTTATAAATGGTTGTCTAGAGTGGGGAGATTGACATTAATTAAATCAGTGCTTCTAGCCATGTCGGTATATTGGGCAGCGTTAACTTGGGTTCCAAAAGGGATACTGGATAAGATAAGAAGGATCTATAGCAGATTTCTCTGGGCAAGTTCAAAGAGGATTCTGTTCTTCCATGGGTCGCTTGGGAGAAAGTGGCAAGGCCTAAAGAATGGGGAGGATGGGGGATAAAAAATCTCTCTGACTTTAGCCTCTCTTTGGCAGCCAAATCAGGTTGGAGAATTATTAAGATGCAAAACCTCTAGACGAGAGTGGTAAAGAGGAAATACATAGATCCAATACCTTTAGAAGAATGGATCAGGAACCCAAGCAAGAAAGAGAAAAATGTTTCAGTGGTTTGGAAAGCTACTGTGGAGGCTTTCAAGGTGATTGAACAAGGTCTGGCCTGGAAGATTGGTAATGGGGAAAATCAGAGGGTAGGAAATGACCCCTGGGTTGGATGTAATGAAAAATATGCCCTTTCCCCTGGATTAATCAGACACCTCGAATCCAAAGGCATTCTATTCTTAAGTCAGGTAGAGAAAGTTGGCTTTTCTACAATTTGGGGTCAAGCATGGAAAAATGGAGAAGAATTAGATCTTAGGCCTATATGGTGGAACGAGTGGAAGGATTATACTCAAGAACTATCCAGATTAAATGTAAGGTTGAAAGGTAGGCAAGACCAACTGGTATGGGCTCATGCGGAATCTGGATCTTATTCCCCAAAATTTGGGTATAAATTCTTAATGTCAAAAAAAGGATGGGGAGAACCAGAATGGTGGGCCAAGAATTTGTGGAAACTTAAATGCTTGGAAAAATCCAGATTATTCCTTTGTGCATTCTCAAAAGGAAAATTTCTACCTGGGACACCCTCCAATCTAGATATATGCAAGGACCGGGGAGATGTCCCTTATGCAAATCTGAAGCAGAAACCATCAATCATTTGTTTTTATCTTGTCCAGCTATTAAAAATGTGTGGGCGGAGGTTGGAAAACTCATGAATAAACAGGTAGACTGGGTAGGAGAAAATCTCCAGGGGAACATGTAGAATCTACCTCCCATCATCTGTTGGGGGGTTTGGATCGCAAGGAATAGATGCACTTTTAAGGACAAGGAAACCACAGCATAATCAATAGCAATTCAATGTACTTCTATCTACTCAAACATTCCGGAATCAGAGGAGGAAAGAATCCCCAGACAGATAAGGGAAGAACAGATTAAAGAAGGCATCCCATGGGCATATTTGATGGGGCTTCGCAGAACCATAAAGCTGGAGCAGGGATGATTATTCATTTAAATGCAAATCAGTCTTTAAAAGCTTCAGTGGGGCTAGGCACTGGAACAAATAACTTTGCAGAGATGTCTGCCTTAAAACTACTTCTTTGCTGGCTCATTCAAAGGAACATCTACACGGTTCAGATCTTCAGAGACTCTCTAAATGTCATAAACTGGGTTAATGGTCAAAGAAACTGTAAAAATTATATGTTGAGACCTTTACTAGAAGAAATACAGGCTTTAAAAATCTCTTTTAATGTGTTCTCACTGTGTCATATATACAGGGAGCGCAACGTTTCAACAAACAAACTTTCTAAGGAAGGTTTGCAACAGGATTTGGGCAGGATGTAAAATATGTTAAAATCCTAAAATTAATAGTATTTTCAAGAGTGGATCCAAAAACTTATTAAAACATGTTTTCCCTTGTACAATCCACCTACATAAACTATCAATATTATAACTAAATGAGAAACTGTTAATTTTGGGTATGTTCTATGCTAGAGCAATTTATTTAAATTTTCATAGTTAGAAATCACATCAGCATTAAAGTAAACTGCAAATAGAACATAAATATAAATCGCAGAAGACAAGCCAAGACAGGAGGACACAAGATGTGGCGTTAGCCAGGGACAAACCACACAATGTAGGGAAACCCTTGATCAATTCTTCTTTTATGTTCTTCAAAGTTCAGTAGAGAAAGAGAGAGAGAGAGAGATTACATTTACAACAGAAGTCAACACTTTGACTTATCTAGATCTAAGCATAGATCATCTCCTATAACGATGAGATCAGTTGAAGACATTCTACTTCAATTGATTTTCCAAGGTGACGGCTTCACCTATCGTAGTGTTGCCTGTCATCCATTTGTTGCACCTTATCATGTAGCACCATTATGCTGCATCATGCATCATCATGTTGTCCATGATCTCATACATCATGCTACCCATCATCATGTTGTCCATGATCTTGTACATCATGTTGTCCATGATCTCATACATCATGCTACCCATCATCATGTTGTCCATGATCTCATACATCATGTTGCCCATCATCATGTTGTCCATGATATCATACATCATGTTGTCCATTCACCACAGTGGTATACCAAAATATCACTAATCTATTCTCATCTATCCAAGAGAAGGTTCCAGCACTGTTAGTACAACCCTCTTGCCCCTTGAACAACTTATCCTAGAGGCTGCACTGTTTCTTATAGTTCTTCCCCTCAACAATAATGTCAACATACCCAGAACATATCTCATGTGGCATAAGGACATTATCATCTTGTTGTTCCTCTAGCTAGCTCACAGCTGCACAATGATTGCTTCATTATATTACAATATATTGTGTTGAAGCTGCTACAAGTATATCATAGATTGGTGACTGCGTCCTCATGCCCAGATCACATGCTACCTAATCTACGCTACCAGATTCGAGAACTTCACAGGATTGTCTCAAACGATGGCTGCGTTCTTCATGAGGCCATGACTGCACCTAAAACCATGGTGCAGTTAATACCCTGCTACGAATTTTCTTCATGCTTGACTGTGGTCTATATCAATGCAACTACTCTTGAGGCCTGCGACTATCCTTTATGAGCGCAGCTTCCTTCATATTACTACAACTACCATTTATGACTACAACTTCCCTACGTGTAATTACAGTGTTCATCTCCGTGAACAACGTGTGAACAACGTATGACAGCCCATCTCCATGACCTGTGTATATCAGTGTAGATGTTTCCATGAACACTGTAGATGTTTCCATGACCTATGTATATCTGTGTAGATGTTTTCATGAACAGCGTATCATGTCCATCATATCAATGTAAATCTATGTAGATGAGCAGCGTAGCATGTCCATCATATCTATGTATATCTGCGTAGATGTTTTCAAGAACAGCATAGATGTTTCCATGAACAGCATAGCATGTCCATCATATCTATGTATATCTGCATAGATGTTTTCATGAACAGCATAGATGTTTCCATGACCTGTGTATATATGCGTAGATTTTTTCATGAACAGCGTAGCATGTCCATCATATATATGTTTCTACGAACATTGTATGTATATTTTCATGATCAGCGTAGATGTTTCCATGTCTGGAATTAGGGCATCACTTGGGGACTAGTGTATCACTTTTGATGTCTTCCTCCTTCACCAAAGATCCAGACGTGGAGAGGAGTAGACTACACATGAAGAGGTGTGTCCAACAAATGATTTCAAGTCCTTTATATTTATACTAAAAACGTAGAGGTTGACTAGACACGTCGGTTGGGCTTCTGAGCCTACATAAGATGCTGGCCGACTTAACAATTTGTCCATAACATAAATAAATTCATAACTTCATAAATACTTATCAAAATCGAATGATCTTTAGATCAATCCTACACCTCTCGATGAGAGGGATCCAATAAAAATATCATCTATCACAAATAAGTTGACCCACATGGAGTTTGGCCCTAGTTTCAAATTTTAAAACTCTCTCTCAACTAGGGAGAACTCCATCCGTTGATCCATATTGTTGATTGTGCTATCTCTGTCATTAGTTTCCTGCACTGCTTAGCCCAGCTCTGCTATCTCTGCTCTACTTTTCTCAGCTCTGTTGGCTCTGCTAGCTCTGCTCTGCTCCGCTCAGCTTTGTTGGCTCTGTTGGCTCTGCTCTTCTCTGCTCTATTGGCTCTACTAGCTCTACTCTACTCTACTCAACTTTGCTCGCTCTGCTCAGCTCAACTCTACTTTTCTCAACTCTACTCAACTCTGCTCAGCTCTGCTCAACTTAGCTTTGTTGCCTCTACTCTGCTCTGCTCTACTCTACTTAGCTCTTCTCAACTTAGCTCTGCTGAACTATGAAGAAGAAGAATTGATCGAGAATGTCTCATACCATTCTCCACTAACCCGAAGTCAGTCACAAAGTGCATACCACTGGTCCCAGACCAGTCTCAACCAACCCAAAGTCAATGTCATAGTGGGTACCACTCCTACCACTAGTCCCAGACCAGTCCTCCACTAACCCGAAGTCAGTCTCAGAGTATGTAGCACTGGTCCCAGACGAGTCTCAACCGACCCGAAGTCAGCGTCATAGTAGGTACAACTCCTACAATTAGTCCCAAACCAGTATCATTGATCCCATATCAATGAATGTCACGAGGATGTATCGTACCATCCTCCACTGACTCAAATTCAGACTCAGAGTGTGTACCACTGGTCCCAGACCAGTCCTCAACCGACCCGAAGTCGGTGTCATAGTGGGTACAACTCCTACCACTAGTCCCAGACCAGTATCATTGATCCTGGATCAATGAAGGTAATCCTAGCATAGGGAGTATGGTAGATACAATGACACATCCATCGACACTACTATGGTCCCTATCCTCATTTCCCTACTCATTGATCAAATGAGAGGTACTTTCCATGAGTCCCAGATTGCATGAGTAGGATGCCTCGACAGGAGAACTTAATCAATCGTATCCTCACAGGAGAACTTATCATCCTATTACACAATCGCCATGTAGAACACATCATCCAGGCCTCACAGGAGAGCTAATCATCCTACTACATAATCATCATGGAGAACATATCATCTAGACCTCACAAGAGAACTAATCATCCTACTACATAATCGTCATGGAGAACACATCATCTAGACCTCACAAGAGAACTAATCATCCTACTACATAGTAGTATCGAAACAGATCACTGAAGATCTTTCGTAACCAGACTGCCTCTTAGGTAGTCATGCTAGCAGCAATATACTCTGCCTCGACGGTGCTCAAAGCCACCGACTTCTGCTTCCTTCTCATCCAGGATATAAAAGTAGATCCCAAGGAGAACCAGCACTGAGAAGTGCTCTAATGATCCTCCACACTGCCTGCCCACTCAACATTTGAAATATTTCTGGCAGGTATCTCAATCCATGAGAGATTGTGCCCTGAAGATATCTCAGAAGATTCTAGGCAACAATCCAATGAAGCTCAACCAAATATGATCTCACCATGCTAATTACAACACATATGTCTGGATGGAGGTTCTCCAAGAACATCAACGTGAATGAGTTAATGAAACTCAGGGAAATTTCCAAAATCTGGTCTGACATCACTACCATATAACTTCTTGAAAGTTAAGATCCTCGAGGTAGTCACAGGCTTGCAATTTATCTTTCCACATTCAGAATCCAACTTCCTCTGTCTCCTACAAATGAGAGGGTCTGTACCTGTCAGACATAGGTGCCGGTATGAGAGGTCTATCATCCACAACCTTCGAGTAATGGTTTGGATCGATTTCACTTCTAGTAAATCTCAGCTTCATCAGACAGCTGTTGATCCTCTCATACTATGCTTGGGGTGTTTTGCTTCAAGCCATAGAGGGTTTTCTACCACCTGCATACATGAGATTCTCGATCCTGAATCTCAAACTCCTCGGGTTTTTCTAAACATGTGGACCTGTGGCATGAGGGGAATGGTCCCCTTATAAGATTTTCCTTTGGTACATCTCAAACATGTACTTTCATGATTTTTTTGAATTCAGGCTTCCTTCTCACCATCTGACTCACAGACCTCTGGTGCTATGTGTCAATGGACATGGTCCCCAGTGGACTTCTTGTAACTTGATACAACCCTGAACTCAAAAACATCTTGAAAATTCTATTCTCAAACACATACCTTTCCATCGACGAGTTCCACCTCGAAACCTTCGAATTCCATTGTTTAAATGGACACCAGGTTCTTCTTGTGATCAGGTACATAAAAGTGATTCTGGGGTTCCTTGCTTTCTTTGAAGAGGCGACCATTTTCTTGATAACCTGCATTACCAGTCATTTCTTTGATCATTGAAGATGTCCCTGGAATGATTGTTATCTTCATCAAGAGATGTGTCTCTGCCATTCGGACACTCCTTCGCATAATGGCCGAACTTATTGCAACCAAGGCATCTGCCTTTCCTTCCACCCTTAGATCCAAACTTCCCAATGAAGTGACCTTTAGGGAGGCCATCAGAACCTTCCCCTACACCATTCTGATAATATTCTCTGCTTTGACTTCACCCTGGGTGAATTATGAGGAACCCATTGATCCTTTTGTCTTGTCCCAAATGTCTTTGGTAATTTCTCTTTCACTCTTGCTTAGGCTTTGTCTTTTCCTCAACTCTAATACCATGTTAATTTTGGGTATGTTCTATGCTGGAGCAATTTATTTAAATTTTCACAGTTAGCAATCACATCAACATTAAAGTAAACTGTAGATAGAACATAAATATAAATCGCAGAAGACAAGCCAAGACAGGAGGACACAAGATGTGGTGCTAGCCAGGGACAAACCCCACAATGTGGGGAAACCCTTGACCAATTCTTCTTTTATGTTCTTCAAAGTTCAGCAGAGAAAGAGAGAGAGAGAGAGATAGTACATTTACAATAGAAGTCAACACTTTAACTTATCTATATCTAAGCATAGATCATCTCCTATAACAATGAGATCAATTGAAGACATTCTACTTCAACTGATTCTTCATGGTGACAGCTTCACCTATCATAGTGTTGCCTTCCGTCCATTTGCTACACCTTACCGTGTAGCACCATTATGTTGCATCATGCATAATCATGTTGTCCATGATCTCATACATCATGCTGCCCATC
Organism: Pinus taeda; assembly: GCA_000404065.3. Classification (NCBI taxonomy): domain Eukaryota; kingdom Viridiplantae; phylum Streptophyta; class Pinopsida; order Pinales; family Pinaceae; genus Pinus; species Pinus taeda. Next base: position 48,208 of record APFE031757198.1, on the reverse strand, counting down.
ATCATGTTGTCCATGATATCATACATCATGTTGCCCATCATCATGTTGTCCATGATCTCATACATCATGCTACCCATCATCATGTTGTCCATGATCCCATACATCATGATGCCTATCATCCTGTTGTCCATGATCTCATCAATCATGTTGTACATTCATCACAGTGCTATACCAAAATATCACTGAGTTGTTCTCATCTATCCAAGAGAGGTTCCAGCACTGTTAGTGCAACCCTCTTTCCCCTCGAACATCTTATCCTAGAGGTTGAACTGTTTCTTGTAGTTATGCCCCTCAACAACAATGTTAACATACCTAGAACAGATCTCATGTGGCATAAGGACATTATCATCTTGTTGTTCCTCCAGCTAGCTCACAGCTGCACAATGGTTGCTTCATTATATTACAATATATTGTGTGGAAGCTGCTACAGGTATATCATAGATTGGTGACTGCGTCCTCATGCCCATAGCACATGCTACCTAATCTACACTGCCATATTCGAGAACTTCACAGGATTGTCTTAAACGATGGCTGTGATCTTCATGAGGCCATGACTGCACCTAAAACCATGGTGCAGTCAATACCCTACTGCGGATTTTCTTCATGCTTGACTGTAGTCTATATCACTGCAGCTACTCTTGATGCCTCCAGCCATCCTTTATGACCACAACTTCCTTCATATTACTACAGCTACCATTTATGACTATGACTTCCCTATGTGTAATGACAATCTTCATCTCCATGAACAGTGTGTGAACAATGTATGACAGTGCATCTCCATGACCTGTGTATATCAACGTAGATGTTTCCATGAACAGTGTAGATGTTTCCATGACCTGTGGATATCTGCGTAGATGTTTTTATGAACAGAGTAGCATGTCCATCATATCTATGTATATCTGTGTAGATGTTTTCATGAATAGTGTAGATGTTTCCATGAACAGCGTAGCATGTCCATCATATCTGTGTATATCTACGTAGATGAACAGCATAGCATATCCATCATATCTATGCATATCTACGTAGACGTTTTCATGAACAGCGTAGATGTTTCCATGACCTGTGTATATCTGCATAGATGTTTTCATGAACAGCGTAGCATGTCCATCATATTTGTGTATATCTGCATAGATGTTTTCATGACCAGTGTAGCATGTCCATCATATATATGTTTCTATGAACAACGTATGTATGTTTCCATGATCAGCTTAGATGTTTCCATGTCTGGAATTATGGCATCACTTGGAGACTAGCGTATCACTTTTGATGTCTTCCTCCTTCACCAAAGACCCAGACGTCGAGAGGAGGAGACTACACATGAAGAGGTGTGTCCAACAAATGATTTCAAGTCCTTTATATTAATATTAAAAATGTAGAGGTTGAATAGACACGTCGGTTGGGCTTCTGAGCCTATATAAGATGCTATCTGACTTAACAATTTGTCCATAACATAAATAAATTCATAACTTCATAAATGCTTATCAGAATCGGATGATCTTTAGGTCAATCCTACACCTCTCGATGAGAGGGATCCAATAAAAATATCATCTATCACAAATAAGCTGACCCACATGGATTTTGGCCCTGGTTTCCAATTTTAACAGAAACATAGTGGATTAAAACCCACCATAAGGAATGAGAATTTGAAACATATTCTTTGATATGTCAAGGACATAGGAAATTCCATACAAGGGAGATATATGATGAGTGATTATACATTTATTTGGGGGAGGAAAGGGACACATATATCTATCATATTGAACCCAAATTTAAATTTATTGACCTAGTGATTACAACTTTATTTAAGGGTGGTAAGGGAGATACGCATATCATCATGTACCCAAATTTAACTTTATTGAACTATTTCCCAAGGAAGATGATTTGGTACATGAAATTTCTCTCTTTCCCATTTTCTCCCTTCTCATTTATCATGTTGTGTCCCTTCTTATTTTATCACATGCTAGTCATTCCATATGATAACCTTTTATAAATTCACTAAGTGATCAAGTTAGCTTGTTTTCATGATTATTTTTTTATTGTCTTTTTTTCATGGAAAAAAAATTTGATTTTTTTGCCAAGCCAGAAAAAAAATACATTCTTCATGTGAATCAACAACAAAGAAAAAAAAATCACCCTTTTCAACTAATTTTCCCCTACTCCTCATACCTATTTGCAACTTATTATACTTGCAAAAATGTTTTGGCTATTTCAACCCATGGTTGATTAAGAAAATTAACTCAAAAAACAAAATAATGTGATTGTTCATATCTATACATCTACTCTACAAACTAAGTGACCTATAAATTGAAAATATATTAAAAATGAAATCATATAGATGAATGAGTTTCAGTTGAAGTGTCATAGTTTTTCTCCATGGAATGCAACTCACTAGGCACTAGGAGGAGACCCTCCTTAAAGACACAATTTGCCTTCTCATTCAACTCTCATAAGACATGAGTCATAGTGAACCTAGTAAAAATAGAGGTGATCTCCATTAGGTGATTTTTATGTCCAATAAATTGATATTGTACATGTTCTAGGCACCTTGCATCTATTTCAACACTAAGGGAAAATATTTAAAGACTTGAAGTTCGCTTATCCCTTTATAAAATGTTTTTTCTCAATAGAGTTTTTAATGCTAATAGATCTGTAAGATTGTTAGTACCCCTTCCTAAGTTCACTTTGAAAGAGACATAATGAGTTTCAAAGAAATAGAGAGTGCCATCTACACCATAAATTTTATCGAGTCCTTCACATGCTCCACCAATGAACCATTAGAAAAAGCCCTTGATTGCTTATATTTCACCAATTTGCTTTGGGGTTTTGGGACTGGTACCTTTTTATAGAAATTGAAAAGTGAAATAATTTTAGAGAATACATAGAAGGTAGGAACCTGAGAGTCATAAAATATCCTTCCATTGCAAGTTAACCAAAGACCCCATAAAATCGTAAAAGCTATGGCGTGATATTGCTTGAGTTTTCTTAACCTAAACTAATTGTGAAAATATTGTTCTAGTGTTTCATTGATCCAAAGATTTTATAATTTCAACCATAGACCAATATCTTCCCCCATATTCTTGATAAATAGACATTGAATAAAAGTTGGACCATATTACCTTCAACAATGTAACAAAGAACACATATTCCTGGGCCTTGTGTAGTCCCCTTTTGTAAAGAATCCCAAGAGAGGACCTTATTTTCTAAGGTTAACCACATAAATATTTTGGAATTTGTTAGGGCCTTAACATTCCATACTTTATCCTACCACTAGGCCAAAGGTCCAGATATAATGGAAATCAAGGTATTGTAACTCAAATAAGCTTCGTAGGCTCTACCAACTAAGTTACCAATGTAGACAATCCTATTCTCATCCTTTTTTAGTCAAATATGTGATTGATTTTGTTCCTTGACAAGATTGCCCAAAAATATTTCCTAATCCCCATGTAACCCATGAACTCAAAAGTTTTCCAACCTTGTTTCCATAGACTTAGTCTATTGGGATCCCTAATTTGTGACAATGAGAAGTAATTATGAAGCTAGAGGTATTGAATGAAATGTTGTGGAAGAATGACTTGATTCTTGCAGCTATAATGGCATCCTATCCCACTCTAACCTTCAACCCATTCCCAACATTCCATGATAGACAATTGTTAATTAGATTGCAAGAAGACACTAAAACCTTCCAATGAAGAGAACCATTTTCCCAAGGTTTTATCTCTTTTCTAATCCAATACAATGTGTTATAAAGAACCATATACTTTTGTTCTAGAAGCCTATTCCAAGAGGTTTTCCTTGGTAATCAAATACCATAGTGACCTTACTACTAGAGAAGTTCCAAATGCATGTATATGTTTTAGTCCCCAACCTCTCTCATCCTTCAACTTTGTGATAGAGAACCACCTAGCGCAAAGGATCCCTTCTTGTCCATTCTTGCCACTCCATAGAAAAATGTAGCTTATCTTTGTAATTTTTTCTTATACTCTTTTTGTAAAGTGAGCCACCAATTGCTAGTACAGCAGGATTGCTTCAAGGACTAACTTTAGAAGTGTCAGCCTACTGACACTAGATAACCACCAATTACACCAATACTAGATTATATTTTCAACCTGAGAAATCAACCAATCCTAGTCCTACTTTCCATAAGAATACAACTTTAGTCTAAAGCTAAGGAAAATAGATCTCTCATAAAAGTTTGCTTCCTAGAAGTCAAATATACTCTTGATTTCTTATCCCACCCTCCTTGCAACTCCATGAAAACACATAAGGGTTTTATTTCACATATTTCAATTCTTATCTGATCTATAAACTACCATGGATATTCCATTGGAAAATTTGTTACAGCACGCCTATTAAAATAAGCCAAATATATACATTAAAAAGGGTTAATTTCTTTAGTTTCCTGATTATTATTATTTTTTGAAGAAAAATTCGTAATTTTATTCAAGTTGTAAACAAGGGAAAAAAATACTTTTTTTAGATGCCATTAGGCATTTGATCGTGTCAACCTTTCACTTCACGCACAATAAAAGAAAAACTATGAAAATTTAAATGATTTTTTCGGCGGCTAAGTGTGATAATAGTCACTTAACTTTCCCTTTTTTTCTTTCTTTTTCTGAACTTTTTTCAAACCCCGTGGTTGGGATCAACTGTTACTATTTCCAATTGATTTCCAGCTTCCTACAAAGGGGCTTCTTTGTCTAAATATGAACTCTCAAATACATGGGTTTTGTTTATACACCCCAATCCCTTTTCAATGAGTGTTTCCTCTTTCTATTGCTCTAATGATTTATTTTCTGCTAATTTTCTACTCTTCTGGCTATGAGTCACAATTCATGATTGATCCCCAACTCCTTCGTCTACTTAGTTGCCATGTTGTGCCTGAGCATCCATATATGAAGTACTTTCCATGGTCTCTTCTTCTTTGTGCTCAGAAATGCCAGGCACCTGCCATCCCTTCGGCTTACGGGCCTACCTCTTTTTATTTTTTGGGATTTTTTTTCCTTTGGGCATTTGTGTTTTGTAGATGTCATGTTTGAAAAAAAAATTGGCATCTAAATGTCATATTCTCATAATCTAAAACTTGTGTCTGATGAAATTTTTTTTTTTGAGATGGATACGATCAGGTAAACCTTTAAGGTTTATCTCCACGCAAATTTTGGCCAATGTAAAGATACCTTTTTCTACTCTATCATAGTCCATTTTTTTGAATTTTCCAAGAGTATTTCAAATATCTTCTAGAAGCTGATGATGCCAAAAAGGGATAGGTATATTTAGTAATCTCATCCAGACCGACATTGTAATGATCAATATGCTTGTAGCATCAAATTCTGGGAACCATGGGGTAATAAAAATCCCTACCCTACCCCAAAGCCATGGCCCATCATTCAGGACTTCTTCCATGTCTTTCTATGTTTCAAACTGAACTATGAAAAAAACCCTTGGAAGATAAGTAGATATTACAGTTGGTTGTCCAAGAAGAATATACCCACTAATTTGCATATTAATGCCTTATATTATAGATCAGAAAAAAAAAAAAAAAAAAAAAAAAAAAAAAAAAAAAAAAAAAAAAAAAAAAAAAAAAAAAAAAAAAAAAAAAAAATATTTTTTACCTTTGGGGGTTTAACATCCATAATTGGTGATTTTCCTGCTTGATTGATTATATAAGGTCTTGGCATATTTTGGAACTGATCAGCAGGAGTAGAAACCTTCCCTTTCGCTGCATCCTTGAATGAGGCTAGTCCATTGGGGTTTATAGTACCTTAAGCTCCACCCCTCAACCTCAGATTTAATATTATGGTGGAGTTTCTTTCAATTCCATAATATTTTATCTCAAAGGAATCCTTTAAATTTTTCCCTTCATATAACAGACATTGAAAAATTATTGGGATACCCAATTTGTTTTGGATACTTTTCTTCATGTTTTCCACCAGATATGAGCTATGGATCCAAAAAATGTAGATCTTCTCGTTGATATTTATTAGGAAAATCTATTTTTTTATTCCACTACCCTTCTATAATATATCTAGGAGGAACGGGTTTCAATTTTTCCACTGAAGGATGGATCCCCTAATACACAAAAAAAAACATATGAAACTTGGTGTGCAAACCAATTTTTTCACCTCTCTCCTTGTCATGGCAATCCTTTATCTCCAATTCTAATTTGGAAAGGCACCACGACCATAGATCCATAACAATGGATTCCCTCCTCTTTTCAATGGTCACCACTAAGCAGATCTATTGCAACAATGATAGATCTATCATCATTCGACTCCAGGCAAATGGTAGATCCACGATCGACCACTAGGTACTCCACCTTCCTTCTATAATCATCCTTATCACATATATCATTTTACCCATGCCTTAAGTAGACCTCAATTTCGCAACGTCGAGCCAACCCCATCCTACAATGTGTAGCCCTTAGTCCATATTTGTGGTGACGCATAGAGGAAATCTGACGTAAATCAAAACCTTAATGGAATCCATTCACTCCCTTCTCAGCATCCCCCCTCAATTCATGGTTTCATATTAATGATTGGTTATCTATGCATGCAATAGATGAAATTTGGAAAAAATAGAATTGTGAAATTAAAACACACACTAGTCATAATTAACACCAAAATATGCTCTAGGAAGCCCTTACGAGAAAACCAAGGAGGAAGATGAAGTTTATTTGCTCTCTTTTTTGGGAATGGAAGTAATAAAAATACAAAGGAGAAGGAAATTTCTATGGAGTTACTTGAGACCCTTGGCCCATGGACTACTACAAAATGAAAACACCTTATGTTATGTTCTCTCTCACGATCCACCCTTGTCTACTCTACTCTACTAACTCTAGAACAAAATGCAATTCAATAGAATGGAACCCATTTTCCTTGTAGCGGTCTTATTATAACACAACCCAATATATAACCATGGGTTACTCTCAATTAGAGTCACAAAATTAATGCTTCTAAATTATTCTACACTGTCTCCATATGGTTAACCCCTTTTCCATGAGTAATGGAGGTTGATGTGGAATCCCCTTGGATTATGATGGTCAATCACGATAGGTCAAATTATGGCAGGCATAATTTGTGTATCATAACTATGATTAACATATTTCTTAAATCGTAGGAAAGTTATGTGAGTGTAGAATAACATCATGGGGTACCACACTTGAGCGAGAAAAATTCACCTCATTTAAGGCCTCAAATTGGCTCAAAAAGTTTAATACCAAAATTATACAAACCGGGTCTTTCCAATAAAATTTCTCCTATAAATTGGTTACTCCAATGTTTCCTCTCTTAAAGCATCGAGTTGGATGAAAAATTATATAGTGATCCATTATGGATCATATCTCCTCATTTGTGAGGCTTTTGGTCCCTAAAATGTTTACTAAATGAGGTGAGTAAATGTTTCCACTACCTTCTCCCTAGAATACTCTTTAGCTTGCTTGGAAAATGTCCTTTCAACCAAATTTGCCAAAGGTCATGCCACCCTTGTCTTATAGTTTCAAACTTTTTTTAAAAATTATATCTTCTATTACTTTTGTCTAAGAATATGTTGCTAATCCCTCTATGCAAGGTAGGACCTACGACTTTTCTTGATCAAACATGGAAGGTTCATAGATTTTGATATTTTCCACATTCACCATTGAGTAAATGCACATGTATGGGGGTAGACTGAATCTCTAGGCATTATCTCCCACCTTTTCCAATGTCTTGAAATGACCATATTACAAAGCCTTGGTTTTCTAACTAGGACTCTATAATATCTCCTTGTTCAATTATAGCCATACTACCTCTCCCAAACTAAATTACCTTTATATCATATGTTAATCATGCTTAGCCTTATATTTTTCCTGTGACTTCTTTAATGCCTCTTGTACTTGTAAATGGATATACTTGATCTTATAACAATTTTTTTTCTCTTAAAGAATCTCCTTTGAGGTCCTTCCTCACTCCTCCTTGTTGTTCATATACTATTGCAACCAAAGGTGAAGGTTGCAAGTATCTAAAACAAGTCTCAAATGGTCACTTACTAGTTGAAGTGTAGACTGCTATGTTGTAGAAGTGTTGTATATAGATGAGATTTTAATCCTAGGTTTTAGAATGCTTCTAATTATAACCTCTCAAAATTTGTACCAAATACCTATTGAATACTTTTTTTTAAACATCTATTTATGGATTGAATTCTATAGACCTTTTCAAATTCATGTCCATCTTCTCCCACAATGCAGTCCAAAATGCACTAAAACATTTAGTTTCATTGTCCTTCAATGGTGTTTTTACTAGGCATGAGAACACACATCTTGTTGAACATATCAACTACCATGAATAGGTAGTCATGCCCCTTCCTAGCTGTTGGTAAAACTCCTATAAAGTCCATGGAAATGTTTTTCCAAGGATGAGTAGGTGCGCGTAAGGGATGGTATCGACATTGTTACTCAGCTTGTTTGTACAACAAAGTATACATCCTCTAATGAACCTAGCTACATATTTTTGCATCTTTGGCTAATACACATACCTCTAAAAATGATCAATTGCCTTTCCAAAACTAAAATGTCATGCAACATTGGAGGTGTGAGCCTCTCTAATCACTTATAGCCTCTTATCTTTATAAACACATTGCTTTTCCAACCTATAAAGTAACCCATTCTATAGACGAGATCTAATCATGTTGTCACCATCATCCACATGACTTTGGCCCTATAGTTGTTGGTACACCTCTTTAATGTCCTCATCCTCTATATATGCCTCTATGTATGCATCATGGGTGAAAGGCTCCATGTGCATCAAAGTTCCCAAAGATCATTTTTGATGCAAGTGACCTTGAAAACATGTTGACCAATTCATTTTTTCTTCCCTTCTTCTACTTGATCACCAAATGAATTTCTTGTAAAAACCCCATCTACTTGTAGTTTTTAGTTTTTTGTAACTTACTTTGGGCATGTAGGTACTAAATTGACTAGTGATATGCACATATGACTGTCTAATTTCCCATCAGATATTATTTCCACTTTTTGATAGCTTCAGGGAATAGAACTCCTTGTTTTAGGTAGGGTAGCTGAGAATTACTCCATGAAACACTTTAAAATGGTAGTATACAAGTCTTCCTCCCTGTGTCAAGACCGCTCCCATAACAAACCCACTTGCATCCTTCTCTACTTCGAAAGGCTATTGAAAGTTTCATAATGCAAGGGCCAAATCTTGAATAATTTTCTTCTTCGACTTCTCAAAGGCCTTCAGTTGACCCTTCTTCTATTGGAAACTCTTTCCAGTCACTCCTATGGCATGGAATGGTGCATCTACTATTGAAAATGAGGCCATGAATTTCCTTATGTACTATGCTTCCCCAATGAAACTCCTAGTTTCAAAATCATTTGTAGGCATCAACCACTTTGTGATGGCTTCCATTTTGGAAGGATCTATCTTGTGTTGTCCTCCACCAATCACATAGCCTATGTACACCAAAGGTTGTTAGACGAACTCAAATTTCTTGAGATTTTCCAACAATTGGTGCTTATTCAATTTTTTTATTACTTTCATCAAGTTTGAGTTGTGCTCCTCCCAAGTAGCATTATAAACCAATATATCTTCCAATTAAACAATAACAAATGAAACTAGATAAAGGTGCAGTGCATGATTCATCAATCTAATGAATGTAGTTGGTGCATTACATAGACTAATTGGCATGACTAACCACTCATACAAACCTTATCTAGTTTTGAAGGTAATCTTATAGGTATATTCTTCTTTGACTCAAACCTATTGATACCCTAATTTTAAATCCAACTTGGTGAAGTATTTTTTCTTGTTGCAACTCGTCCAATGAATCATCTATCCTAGGTAGGGGGTGACTTTTCTTGAGTGTAATTTCATTTAATGCCTTATAATAAATGCACATTCACCAAGTCCAATTCTTTTTTGGAACAATTATGATAGATGACCCACATGGTGAGTTATATGTTCAAATAACACCCTTCTCCAACAATTCGTGCAACTACTTCTTCAGTTTGCTTGCATCCATAATGGATTATCTATATAGATCAATGTTTGTAATGGAGATTCTAGAAACAATTCGATCTTGTGCTCCACTTCCCTCTTAAGTGGTATCCCTTTGGGCTCCTAGAACACTCCCCTGCATGCCTATAAAAACTCTTCCAGTTGTTGTCTTTGTATGTTACTACACCCACCCCCCCCAAATATGCCTTTACTCTAATTGACTCTTTTACAGAGTAATTATCTTTAAAATAATAAAACATATTTCTTGCTAGAACTGATTAATTTCTTAATTTGGTTGACACTTACTAGTGAAATCTTTGAGTCTCCCTTATGTGTGTTGATGACGAAGGATTATTTTTCCTTGATGAGGCAATACCAGTTGGCTCTCTCCATGAAGATTATGTCATGCATGTACATATAGGGATTCCCAAGTACAACTCTACATGCATAAAGTGGAACTACATCAAATTATACTTCATCAACAAACTCAACGCTGACAACAAATTTAATTATACGTTGTTTGGAAACCTTTATCCTTGCCTCCTTGTTGACCCATCTCAATGGATATGCGATAGGATGGTTATGAACATCCAACCCATGTTTGTTAACTAGATCATTTTCTATGAGATTTTCCCTTGAATCTAAATTGTACAAAGCAATAATATTTGTGTTTTTTACCTGTATATTTATATGAAAGAGTTTGGTCATCTCCCTCTTTTCCTATTCATGAAAGCTATTGAGATTCACCTCCTTCTACACTATGTAGAGAATCTTCTTGTCCAAGTTGGAGTTGATTTCCACTTGATTGATTGAATTTGTGGTAATAATATTTGTTTTCTTCCCATCCTTATTTCGATTCTTTGGGTTGAGCTCTATATGTAATTTCCAACACTTCTTCCTTTTTCGGCCATCAATGTTGTGGTGCTTTTAGTGGCATAATATCTTTGGACTAGTGTGTTGTGGTCGTTATCTTCTTGTCCTTCCCATATTTTCTCTTATTCTTCCTCTCCTTGGAAGCTTCCCGGTATTCGTTACACTTTGAATCACTTAAACATCCTTTCTTTTGGGATATGTTTTCTAGGTACTAAGCCTATACACAAGCCTCGTCCACTATTCTAGGTTTGATCATCAATTGCTTTTGTAGATGGCTATGTAGACCCCCTAGATACTTAAGGAGTACAAATGGGTTCTTGGGAGATATATCTAGAATTATTCCCATCTTCATGAATTCTATGGTGTACCCCTGTACATTTTGCCTCTATCTCTGTGAGGAATAATTCCATTGGATCCATTGGTATTCATAACTAACAATATAGAATTGGGAGTTTACAAGAGTTTTAAAATCCTCCCACTTAGTTACTAGAGGATCTCCCTTCAACCTAAGTGTTTCCATATCTCATTCCCACTAGGTCATGGCATGGCCCTTTGGTTCCAAATGAGCAAATGGATTTTTTTATTTCTCATATATGTGGTGGGCACTAAAGTAAACCTATAATTATTGCAATTAGCGATTTAATTTCAAAGCATCAATCTCACCTCAATACATCTTGATGTCCACATTTGCTTCCATAATGACTGGGACTATTCTTGGCACTCAAACTTGACTGCTCTCTTTTTTGGATTCTTTCTTGGACTCCTTTGGATCTTATTAATCCCCCTATTTTCCCTCTGATATAACCTTTGAATTGGAACTTTTATATTCTCCAATTCCAAGTCTTATTTTTAGACACACCAGATGGATGTTAATATTATGATTGATATCCATTACCTATGCTTCTAGCCTTGTGAATCTTCGTTGGCATTGATGGAAAAGGAGAAGCAAGATAGGTCACCAAGAGAGGCATTGTTGTACGTGATATGTTGCAAACTCTAGTGGCTTCTACTACAATGGCCAAGGAACAAAAAAACATAACTATTGATAACAAAACATAACAATTAACAACAAAACATAACTATTAACAATAAAGAAAAGGGGCAGCAAAGGGTGATGACAAAGTGTATGCACAATTGATGAAAAATTTTATGTATTATGTCAATACATTATGTTGAGGTTGTTGATGTATGAAGTTATAGAAATTTCAAAGGATATGTTACTCGTATGCTTGATATGCAAAAATATTGGTGATGCTTGGTAATGCTTGGTAATGCTTGGTAACCAGAGTATAAATGTTTAATTACATGGTCTTATGTTATCTCTATAAAGTTACATGGTCTTGGCATTATGTTGGTGTATTTCATCATTACAGGTGGTTGAAAATAATATTGGATGGAGCATTTATTTTTGTTTTTAATATTCAAAATCTGAAAAGGTGTGAAACGAATTGGTGGAATGCAAATAGGCAAGAATATTCACTTCAGATTCTTGTGTGGAAAACTAAAAACCAACAAAATATCTTTATAAAAATATGTACTTTTGAAAGGCTGAAAGGTTAGAGAATGACAGAAGGTGAGAGTTGATTGTATAAATGTTCATTAATTACTTGGCACACGTAGAGAGCATATGTGAAGCAGATTTGAAGAGAGGAAGAGGATGAGACATAAATGAAGGCATGTAGAGTTATAGACTAGGTAAACTAACATGTTATTTACGTATGTATCAGGGAATTATAGTCTCCTTTCAAGACATAGATTGATAAGGAACAGTTTGTAGCCTATTGAGATAGGAGCCTCCTGTGGGTTGAAGCCTACAAAATATATGTGGGAGTTGGAGCTTCCTTGTAAGTTGTAGCTTGTAAAAAAATCTAGGTAGCAGCCTCCTATAGGTTGGAGCCTACAAAAATCAAATGTAATAAGGGAGTAGGAGGTTTCATTTGCATCACAACAATAAAAAAAGTCACGGTTTTCTCCCTCTATGTGTTTCCACTTATTTCTAGTGTTCATATGTGATGTTTTTATGAGCTGGTGTGATTTTTTGGTTCACACATTTAGTTTTGTTCACATATTAAATTTGTTGTTCATAATGTATTAAATTGCTCATTTAATCAGTTAAAAGAAAATAAATTTAAGGCCCATGAGTGTACTAAACTGATTCACCCCCTTCTCAGTTTAGTTAAGTTTTCATCAATTGGTATTAGAGCTAAGCTCCTGTAATAGCCTAACAGCTCGAAGGTATACCTGGTTGAGTCATGGGCTACCAAAGTGTACTTGTGTTATGTGTAACAAACTTTAAAGAATGTAAAGAGAAGGTAAAGGTACAACTGCTATCTTATGGACTTGATGTATGGAAGCTAGTACGCAAAAGATATTTTAAATACCCCCCCTCTAAGAAAGAATAATAGTGGAATGCTCAAGAAAAATGTGTAATGTATAATAACCTTAACAATAAGGATCTTGAAACAATGATAGATTTAAATTATGCAAAAGAAGTTTGGGAAAGGTTACAACTAATGCATGAATGGTACACTAGTAGCAACATTGTCGAAAAGGAGAAGAAAAAGAGAAGGAAGAAAATTCTTATCAAAAAGAAAGTGTTCAATCAAATGAGACGTGTTTTGCTAATGTAAATTCACTTGATTCTCATAAACAAAAGTTAGCTAGAGAACAAGCCCAGCTTGACTTAGCCTTGGCTAAAATACGAATATTGGGGAATGAGAGCAGAGACTATAAGAAATTGTTGCAGATATGTGATGAAAGAGAACATGAATTCAAGGAGGAAATTATTAGCGTAAGGAAACAACTTGAAGATACACTGAGAATAGAAGAGGTGATAAGTAATTGATTGAAGGAAAAAGAAGAATAGTGTGAAAGACTAGAGGCTGAGATTGTTTCAAATAGAAGTGAAATAGATGAAAATAATAGGTTGTGTAAAAGGGTACAAGACAAAATTGTCTCCGTGAAGAACTCAAATAAGGAATCCATTAAATAGAATACAACAATATCAAAAAGACTTATAGAAGAAGAAACCATCAAAAGCATGAATTGTAAAGAATCAAACAAGAACAAGCAACAACAACAAAAGCCAAAGAATGATGTGAAGAAACGGTCCTTTGCAAAAGGTCATTTTCTCCTGGAGATGAATTGAACAAATTTGGAAGATCTCAAAGGATATTCTTTCCTCTCTTGAAACATGTCAAATGTTTTTCTTGCCATGAACAATTGTAGCAGTAGCATGTAACAATAAGCAAACCAAGACTAATCAAAATAAGACACAACGAACAAGAAGGCTCCCTCAAGCAAGGAAATATAGAAGACAACCACCCACCAAGTACACAAAGAATTTTTATGGTTGTTGTTATTTGTGCAATGGATTTGGACAAAAATCTATTGAATGAAAATTATATGTAAATAAAAATATTGGTACAAGCAAATAAACACCATTTTCTCCATTTCATGTCCACACAAGATGTTATGTGTGTGATAAATTTGGCCACAAAGCTAAATATTGCAAGCTTCCATATACCCTAAAGAGATCTAGACAAAATATGGAAGAAACTCCAAGTAGACCAAGAAATGAACCAAAAGGAAATGAAGACAACAAAAGACAGCCAACTAAAGTGTGGAAGAGAGAAAAAACCTATGTCTTCAATGACATAATGAAGTCGTCATGGCCTTAGGGGGAGTTGCTCAAGAAAACAAAATATGAATTTAGTGAATGTTAGAAGAGTAACTTCTAAGAGGGAGAGTAGTCCCATTAATGCACATTGAAGACATGGAAATCAAGCAGATGCTAGTAGAAGATCATTAAAAAATATGAGTATAGCCAAAGCAATCAAAAGAAGTTGAAGATGTAAATATTGTAGTGGTTGGAGCAAACCCTAAGATCATATTTATAAGATCTTGAAACCTCATGAAGATTGTTTGAATTTCTAAATGATGCCTTGAAAAGCATGTTTCATCAAAACTCCTTTGCGGAGACCAAGATATCAAAATAACATAGGGAATTGATACATGGGTACATTGTGTATTGGAAGTTGTTTGAAATATGGCATAGTATTATGAGAAACATCTACAGAGCTTGAACACTGCAACAAATACAAAACACTATTGTTCCAACACTATACTAGAAGTAGGAAGCAACAACTAAGAAGAAAAATTGTGTATTGAACTTTCACCTAGCAAAAAAATGGCTAAGCCTGCAATACCTACATTATATATAACAGAAATGAGAATACCAAATTTTCACATGGTGTGATAGAGATATGGTGTTTTCACCTATGGTTAGAAAAACAAATGAAGAAATTTTATAAATGATCTCCAATGCTAATAATGACAACAATGTTTTGAATGATGGAGAAAAGGGAACTATGGGAGAGGAACTTTTGCGAGTAGTCATTCATAAAAAAAGAAGGCTAGTACAATTAAGGCTTGTGAAAAGGATTGTGTCTCTCAAAAATCTAAAAAGTAACATTAAGAAACATGGGGACAAAATGAAGAGTGCTTAAAAGCGTCACGCAAAGACTCAAGAAAACAGAATGTATGATAAGGATTTTTGTTGCCTCAAACTTTTGTTCAAGGAAATGATAGCAATGGTGAGTGAGGGGAGGAAATTTGTAGCCTTTTGGATTATTTAATTATAGTGGCTATGGATAATTAAGAGAGAGAGCGAGACTTACGATTCATGCTTATCCATCTATGCTCACTTCTTTGCTCTTAAAATTAATGGACTTGTCTAGCAAGAATCTTTTTATGATAGATGATAATTTAAAAATTATGAGAAGAAGAGTTGATTTTCTACGGAATGTGCATGCAATGGGATATAACTCCACAAATTAGTTTCGAAATCCATTTCTACATTTTGAACCAAATGCATATTTTCAAATGCTTGTAGCCCTACAGATCTTCTCTATCGGGTCAATTCTTCATAAAGTCGATAACTATTTCAAAGAATTTATTTATCCATCAACTGCATACATAATGCAAGCATGTTAGATACATTATGATGAAATAATGCACTGTGTATTACCAATAAATTAACGAATGACGACCTCACCTACTGAAATCTAAGATGCAACCACTCACAAACATTCAAATACGTGAGACAGAGAAAAGAAATATGGTGTATTGACAATACTCTACATCCTACTAAATAAATAAATAGCAGAGATAATTGCAAGATTATTATTTGACACAAAGCCAAGTGATTCATAGCTCAAAATTGACAGAGCCAATTTAAATATGGTTAACACCATCATTGAATTCCTATACACATAGCAAGAAAAAAAGTAACACTTTCAATAAGAATAGGCAAAGGAAATGACCGTTCATGTTTGGTGCAGCTCAACTTGGCCAGTTTTTGGGCATATTTTGGGCAAGAAACTAGAGTTTTATGGAGCGCACAGTAGAAAATATTTCGCAGAGTACGAAGTAGACCACGTAGCAGAGCAGCGGAGCACAATGAAGATGGCGTAGCAAAGTCACCACGCAGCATAAGGGCTTCACGGTGAAGCCCCTTCCTTCTTTTAAAAGCATAAAATATTGTAAAAGATGTTGGTTTTGGGCGATAATCCCTTATATTTTGGAAACCATGGTATTGGGTCTATGGTAATGTAGCATTGTCATCCCTCATGTAATAGGCTATATAGAGATGAATAATAGAGGAAGGCATCTATATATTGATCCAGATCTATGTTTATGTGGTATTTTTGTACTTCTGAGAAAGCATGAGGCTTCACATCTGTGTGTGTGGAGGCCTGGGTCTGTGATGAGCCTCATCATTGGGTAATTATATGAGCCTTAATTCACCTCCTAGCTTATTCAAACCAACTTTTCTCATAACTTATTACATGTTTTTTATTATATTTTGTTTATGAGGTGAGTTAGAGTTGGATATTATGCCTAGTGAACTAATATGCATTGGATGCAGGATTGAAGGAGAAAATCAAGGAATTTTGGTAAAGACTAAGGTCAAAACTCGAATGGGACAAGTGAGAGGGATTGTAGGAGGTAAATCCTCCTCATTTACTACTCCTCCATTAAAATATTCATCCATTCATCACATCAGCTCGGAGTGAAAACAGCCAAATCATGACGATTAGAAGGCAGCCGAGCAAGTGAGACAAAGCACTAGTTTATCTCGAGTTTGGGAGCCGAGCCGCCCTAATTTTAAGGAAGTCATTGGGGGCTTCAGTTGTATAATTAGAGAGGCCTAGAGTCAGTTTCGATCTTTTGTTGTAAAACTCTAAGCTATTTTCGAGCTCCAAACTGTTGGAAGTGTTCTTGATGTAATTTTATGTTTTGGTAATAAGAATGAGTTTTGTTTTGAGCCAGCACTCAGAGGGCTGAAGCTCTTGGGATAGGGCCCAACCCTACCAGCCAAGGCTCCTCTTTCTTGTATATGTATGTTTAGTTTAGTTTCATAGCTTCATTGTTAATTTGTTTTTAGATGAATATTCGTTGCAAGTAATGTAGATTGGATTGGTTATTTATTAGTTTGCTTCCATTTGTGCCTTACTTCAGTAGCAGGTTAGCAAGAATAAAAGGACCACTACAAGTTTGTTAGCGGGTGTCTTGGCCTCACTTCCTCCCTCTAGGATCATGACTAGAGGAAGGGACCCTTATGCAGCCCCAAAAACATAGATTTCTATTTCTTTTATAAGCTTTGGAGTTTATTGTCTTTAAATTAGCATTTGATTAGTTTTACAAAGTAGGACTTCATTTTCATCTTTTTCATCTTCATTTTTGCAGTAGATCTCATCCATGCTTTCATTCCCTTCAGCAACTTTCCTCATGCATAATGTAGGCAGTTAGTTCATTAATTTTTCTTCTTTAGTTTATGAGAATGTTTCTTGTTTACATATATTTTTGGAAAATATACATGTTTTTGTGTAGAGAAGGTACTCCAGGAGTAGAAAAAGACTTCATAGCCAGCCATCACCCTTCACTTCATTCACCACAACCATTCCTTGTTTCACCATTGCCTTCACTATTTTCCATCATTTTACATAGAAATTATTCCAAGCACATTGAGCAAATCCAACCATCTTCTATCTTTGTTGTTGACTTATGAGTGATCCTAGACCTTCTCTCACTCCATTCCACCGATCAGTAACCTTCCCTAAGCCTTTCATCACCTCCAACACCTCCCATTTTTCTCTCGGCTGTATCTTGTAGGTTTACAGGGAATCTTGTAGGTTTCTAGTACATCCTGTAGGTTTTCCTGTAGTGGCCTGTTTTGAGACTGAATTGAGGGAAAACCTCTAGGAAACCCCCAAAGGTCACCCAAGGGTCTCCCACACCATCCAACCATCTCATAACCCTTCGAGCCATCCTCCAACATCCTTAAATCACCTGCCACATCACCAAAATCCATTAGTTTGCATACTTGATTTTGCATAAAAAAACAAAAAGACAAAACAGAGTAATTTCAATCGCTTTACTTGCACATTAGTGATGTTTTTTGTTATTTACTTAAATGCTTAGATAGTAGCATTTAGTTCATGTTAATTTAGAATTTTTGGCAAAGTATAGTTTCTTAGCAGTTAATTAGGAAATGGTGTGATTTAGGATCGAATTTCGGTCTTCTTCATTATTGCAGTAGAGTATCTCTCTCTTAGAGTAGATTTCCCTTTCTTCCATCAAGAAACCAGGCTTCTTCTAACTCCATGGAAGTTTGGCTTGAACACCCCAGTGGTCTCTTGCCAAATGAACATTGACAACAGGCAGAACCATCACTTTTACTTGTGTATATAGCACTGTCACCTCCAAGTTTGTACGAACCCCAAGTTGATAAAGTAAAGCTGGTAGCCCATGAGTTGTTGCATTCTTGTTGCAATACTGGTGCTCATCACTTTTTGGCGTCGTTGCCAGGGAGGTGTCTAATTAATATGTGATTATTGATTTCTTTTCTTTTATTTCTTGTCTCTAATATTCTACCATTAGTTTATTTATGCAAAAGTATTTTAGTTGTTTCCTTTTTCGTTCTACATTTTCTGCTTTCCTTTCCATTTTGCAAGAAAGATTTCAATTCGGCAAGTAGTCTTTTCATTCAATCAGTAGCTTTCATCCAATCAGAAATTTCAATTCTACAAAGTACTTTCCAAGTTTGAACAAAACACAAAACGAAACCAAAAACATTTCCTTTCATGCCTCGTAGGAATAGGGATAACTTAGGGAAATTTTTGCCAAATAACCCCACTGCATCAAACAGCCAACCTTCCCTCTTCTTCAGCGGTTGTGAACTAGAGGAACCCTTAGGGGAGAAACCTGACATATTTTAGGAACCTACAGGGGAAGAAGAAGAAGAAGAACCCATTCCTACTGAACCAATGGCTGAAAAAAGGAATGACAGAGGGAATAGAGAGAGAGTTGAGGATGTCGTTCCCATCAAGGAAACCAATGGGGACACTAAGATCAAAAATGTAAGTCCCTCTGCCCTACTTCATTTCCATGGCTTGACCACAGAAGATCCTGACACCTTCCTATTTGAGTTTGTTGTCATATGTCGAACCTATGACTATACAGAGGATGAGGAGAAGTTAAAACTATTTCCTTCTACCCTCAAGGATGCAACATTGTGCTAGTTCATGGGTTTACTTGGGGATAGCATCAAAACTTGGGCTCAGATATAGAAAGACTTTAATAATAAGTATCGAGATTAATGTAGGTTGAAGGATACTAAAGAGGAAATTTTTAGGATGACCATAGGTAATGATCAATCCCTAGAGGATTATGAAGAAAGATTCCAGCTTAGTTACAAGAGGGCCAGGTGCACACTTGACCCTGAGTCACTAAAGTTGGTCATACTCAGGGGAGTAAGGGAAGATCTTCTAGATACCCTACACTTGTTAACAGGAGGAGATATCTACCAATTACCCTATAAGGATATCAAGAATGTCTTTAGAAACCATTCTAGGGCAGCTAGGAAAAAGGATAGGGCTATTCAACCTATGGTCAGTACATCCTCTTCCAACTCATCCATCAAAGGGTGAAATTGGAAACATGTTGGAAGATTTCAAAAGTGAGATGTTGCAAACCCTTGCATTACAAATGGACACTATACACATTAAGAGAAAGTAGGGGGAAGCAGAGAGAGTCTTGGCCATTTTCTGTCCTAGATGCACCAGGAGGCACTCGAGGAATGAATGCCCATTGAATTCTATTGAGATTTTCTCAATCTGTGAAGAAAACCAGTCCACAAACAAGTGCCCTTCTTTGCCCAAACTCAAAGTTATATATCAAGGAACTGAAGGAGTCACTGAGAAGCTCTACTACATAAACCAAAGGAGACCTCATGGGCCTAGGCCATACCAGCAGGGTATGCAAGGGTCATACCATGAATATTACACCCCCAACCAGACCACATACATACCTTCTTGGGGACACCCTGCTCATCCTTCTTGGCCCACACCTCCTCCCTGGTCATTTGCATCTCAGTATCGCTCCCAACCAACTAGCCAATCATTTCAACCCTATGCTCTGCCACAACCTCATTGGAATGCACCACCCCAGGGGTGGAGGCACCAATACAACAATGTTCCAGCTTTGTTTCCTCCACCGCATGCCAAACCACAGCTGTTACACTCTAATCCACCCAAGAAACCCTAGATGCCTACCCAACCACAACTGTTCACTCTGATCCACCCAAGAAACCCCATATGCCTGTCCAGCCAAACCCGAACCCGAACAACAGATAGGCTCAACAAGTAGACAGTGGAGAGACATCATATCCAACTTATGTTGTGTAAATTCAAGAGATTAACCTGAGATCTAGGAGAGTTCTCCCAGATAAACAACCTCCACCTCCACCTAGGGAGGTTGAGGAAGAAAGAGAGGAAATAATTCTTAAAGTCAACCCACCCTTTCCTGAGAGATTAACCCAACCACTCCAACCTACCCCAGAAGAGACTGAACTTCTGAGAGAATTGAAAATCCTTTGTGTAGAGATTCCACTTCTCCAAGCAATAAAATATGTTCCTATCTACAATTAGTTTATCAAGGAGAAGTGCTTCAAGCATCTAGGGAGGCGAAGAAGAGATGCCCCCACCATTAATGTCATTGGAAAGTTGTCCGACTTGATGCTGGAGCAGGTAATATGTCCAAAGTATTTGGACCCTAGAAGCCCAGTAGTAGATGTGCACATCAATGGCACCATTGTCCCACACACTTTGATCAATATTGGGGCTTCCATTAATGTGATTAACACCATGCTCAAGCTTAAACTCCAAGGTTTGTTGAGGAAGACCACAACAGTTCTACAACTTGTAGAGCACTCCATAGTGACCCCTGAGGGGATTGTGGAGGATGTGGTGATCTCCATTGACTCTTGGGAGTATCCTGTAGATTTCCTAGTTCTCTAGCCTAATTCTAAGCTTATTGGTTACCCTCTCATCCTTGGGAGGCCCTGGTTGGCCATTGTAGACGCTTACATCAGCTGCAAAGCTGGGAATATGAGCATCAAGAATGGGCATATGTCCAAGTAGTTAGTCCTATACCCTTCTGCTCAGCCATCACTAGAACATGATTTACCTTTATGGGTGGAGGAGGAGGAAGAAGATGAAGTTTATTCTGCTCAACTTTATACTTTATAAACAACCATGGGATGAGGACAACAGGATGAAGATGATGTGATTGAAAACCTACTCCAAAATCCGACTCCCAATACATTTCCCTTAGAAGATGTAGTATAAGAAACCTAGAAAAATCATCCAATTGACCTATGCTTGGCCGATTCCAATCCTCTCAGTGTAAAAACCATAGAATTCGGCCCTAAGAGAACCTTGAAAATAAATCCATATCTTTGTGCTCTCCAAGAAGAGAAGTTATGCAACATGCTAAAGGAACACTTCACTTGGAGTTACAAAGAAATGAAGGGAGTGCACCCCTCAGTGTGTACTCACCAAATATATATCAAATAAGGTTGAAAGCCAGTCTGACAACCCCAAAGGAGGATGAACCCAGCTCTTAAAGATATAGACAAAGAAGAACTACAAAAACCGCTTGATGCAGGATTCATTTACCCTATCTCCGAGAGTGAGTGGGTCTCTCCTTTGGTGTTAGTTCCAAAGAAAAATGGTAAGTGGAGGATTTGTGTCGATTACCGGGAGTTGAACAAAGCCACAAAGAAGGACCATTTCTCTCAACCTTTCATTGACCAAGTGCTAGATGGCCTATCAAGGAAAAAGTTTTTCTCTTTCCTAGATGGGTTCAGCGGGTACAATCAAATCCAAATCAGCCTGGAAGACCGGGATAAAACCACCTTCACTTATCCTTGGGGTACTTTTTCCTATAGGGTCCTTCCTTTTCACCTATGCAATGCTCCTGCCACTTTCCAGAGAGAAGTACTGAGTATTTTTGCCGAAATAGTCCATGATGCAGCAGAAATCTATATGGATGATTTTACACCTTATGGCAAATATTTTCAAGAGGCTCTGTCCAACCTAGCTAACGTACTGAACAAATAATATTGAAATGAACTTGTCTCTCAGTCCTGAAAAATATGAGTTCTTGATGACTACAGGGATCATGATAGGTCATTCAATATCTTAGCAAGGACTGGAGGTGGACCCAAACAAAATAACTATCATCCAAAGGGTCCCACCTCCTCAAAAGCAGAGAGATGTTAGAAGTTTCCTAGGGTTAGCTGGATACTACCAAAGGTTCATAAAGGACTTCAGCAAGTTGGCCTCTCCTTTATTTGGGTTGTTGGCCAAGGACTTTGAGTTTATATGGTCAAAAAGTTGTCAAGAGGCCTTAGACACCCTAAAGAACAAGTTAACCACTGCACCAATCCTCCGAGGCCCAAATTGGGCCATTCCTTTTCATATTCATGATGATGCCTCACACAAAGAGAAGCCTTAGGTCAGATAGATGAAAAAATGCCTTATGTTATCTACTTTATCAGTAAGAATTTGGAAAACAATGAACTAAACTACACAATGACCGAAAAGAAACTCCTGCCCGTTGTGCATTCATTGAACAAATTTAGGCATTATATTATAGGCTATCAAACATTTGTGCATACTGACCATGCTACAATAAAGTATTTAATGAATAAACTAGATCTGAATGCTCAGATTATAAGATGGTTCCTTTTATTATAGCATTTTGATCTAACTATTTTTGATAAGCCTAGTAAGGAAAATGTTGTTGCAGACTTTTTGTCCAGATTAAATGTTGGGTGTGGAGCATGATTATTTAGAGGTCTTTGTTTCAGCCGATTGTATAACCCAAGAAGTTTGTACACCCCTCCATGCGAGGGGGTGCGGGGGAGATTTGTCCCCCCCGTGGGGGTTTGGGGGGGCTGATCCCCCCTGGCTGGGGGGTCCGGGGGCCAGTGGTCCCCCAGTGGGGGTTTCGACGGCAGTGCCCCCGAAGCTAAAAACAGATGTAAAATTGCCTTGTAAAAGTCTAGTAATTTCTAGTCAATCTGGGTCGTTCATTAAGTGGATGATCTAACGGTAGAACTTACGTTTAGTTTAGGGTTTTTTTTGCCCTAGAAGGCAACCCCTCTCTTTCTATGAGGGCATTGTTTGAGGTTGTGTAATAGATGTGTATTCTTTGAGCTAGAAACTGAGAGGTGAGACTGTGAGAGAAAACAGAGGATATTACAGCGGATCTGCCGTAGGTTGTCTCTTCATTTTGCTAGATAATAGAAAGGAAGGACTGGTTGTTTGGGGTGGACATAGCCCAAACTGGGTGAACCACGTATATCTGTGTCTCTCTGGTTTTATGCATTTTCTATGTTTATATTTATGCAATATTCTATGAGTTCCTTTGCTCTGTAATATATAATTTTCTAACAACTGGTATCAGAGTCGAAGGTCTATTTGGCTGATAAACTCGTAGGAAAGAAGGGTTCCTCATTCGAGTGGTAGCAATGGCGGAAGATGGTAAGTTTAGGGTCGAGAAATTTAACAGTCAAAACTTCTCATTGTGGAAGATGTAGATGGAAGATTATCTGTCTCAGAAAGGTCTGTACCTACCACTGGGTGGAAAAACAAATATGCCAATAGGTATGACAGATGAAGAATGGAATATTCTCGATAGAAAGGCACTCGGAATAGTACAGTTGTGCCTTGCAGCGTCGATCGCCTTCAACATTTCGAAGGAAACAACGACAAAGGGTTTGATTAAGGCGTTGGCAAAACTATATGAAAAACCCTCGGCCTCAAACAAGGTATTTCTTATGAAATGGTTATTTAATATGAAGATGTCGAAAGGTGGATCTATTACAGACCATTTAAATGATTTTAACACTGTTACAAGTCAGTTAAGTTCTGTACGGGTAAACTTTGATGATGAAGTTAGAGCTCTGTTATTCTTGTGCTCATTGCCAGAAAGTTGGAATGGTTTAGTAATGGCCATTAGTAACTCTGTTTCTGGATCTAGTAATTTAAAGTTTGATGATGTTGTTGGTGCTATCCTTAGCGAGGAAATGCGACGGAAAATCTTCGGTGAGACATCGGGTAATCCTTTAAGTGCAGAGTCAAGGGGAAGAAAAATGGAAAGAGGAAAGAGCTCAGGATATCATAGTAAATCAAGGAAAGGTAGATCCAAGTCCAGATCAGGGATAGTGTGCTAGAAATGCGGAAAGAAAGGACACCTAAAGAAAGACTGTAGATCTCAGAAGGGAAAAGAAGGAGATGCACAGCAAGAAAATAATCATGAAGCAAATGTGACAGGTGAGGTGTTACAAGATGCTTTGATTCTTTCTTTCGAAAATATTACTGATTCCTGGGTGGTAGATTCAGGGATTTCATTTGATGCCACACCTAATAAGAAATATTTTCATGACTATGTTCAAGGAGATTTTGGACAAGTCCGTTTGGGTGATGATAAACCCTGTAAAATTGTTGGAATGGGTAAGGTTCTTGTAAAACAACAGAATGGAAACCAATGGCTACTAAAAGAGGTAAGATATGTTCCAGATCTGAAGAAAAATCTGATTTCAACAAGGCAGTTAGGTGGTGAAGGTTGTGTGACACCTTTCACAAATAAAGCTTGGAACACCAAAGGAGCCCTGGTAATAGCAAAAGGAAAAAAGGTCGGTAAATTGTATTTATGCAATGGTATTTCTAACTCTATTAATGCTTTAACTTCCAAAGGAGCAGATGTAGCATTATGGCATCATAGGCTCAGACACATGAGTGAGAACGGGATGAAGATTCTTCACTCAAGGAATTTGTTGCTGGGTTTGAAGAATGTTGATTTGGACTTATGTGAGAATTTCATTTATGGAAAATAGAAGAGAGCCAGGTTTCTCAGAGTTGGGAAAGAAAAGAAGAGAGAAAAATTAGACCTTATGCATACAAATGTATGGGGGCCTTCTCAATTATCATCTCTCTCAATTATCATCTCTCGGTGGCTCTCGTATTATGTTACTTTTATTGATGATGAAACTAGAAAAAATTGGATTTATTGTATTAAGAATAGATTTGATGTATTTGATACTTTCGAGAAATGGAAAGCTTTGGTTGAGATTGAGACAGGAAATAAATTGAAGTGTCTCAGATCAAACAATGGAGGTGAATATTGCAACAAAGAGTTGGATAGGTACTGTTCAGAGCATGGAATTCGCAGAGAGAAGACAATTCCAAGAATACCACAAGAAAATGGTGTGTCAGAAAGGATGAACAGAACAATCATGGAGCGTCTAAGGTGCATCAGATTGCATGCAAGATTGCCTTTACAGTTTTGGGCAGATGTTGTAGATACTATTGTTTATCTAATAAACAAAGGGCCTTCAAGTTCCTTGGATGGTGGTGTTCCAGAGGAAGCATGGATAGGTAAAAAAAGGTAAACTACTCCTTTTTAAATCTTTTTGGTTGTGAGGCCTTTGTCCATATTAATAAAGAAAACAGAACAAAGCTTGAGGAAAAATCAAAGAAATGTACCTTTATTGGATATGGTGTTAATGATTTTGGTTATCGCTTATATGATTATGAAAATCACAAAATCATTAGGAGCAGAGATGTAATATTCAATGAAAATGTCTTATATAAGAATTAGTTGCAAGAAAAGAAACAGGAAAAAGAAAACAAGGAATACATAGTTCTTGATGAGATCACTGAAAAAGTAAAGGTGCTTGAAAATAATAATAATCAATGACCACAACAATAGCAACAGGCACCCCAAACACCTGGAAGTGGTGTTAGAAGATCTACCAAGATCAGTATACCCCCTGAACGATACTCTCTTTCATTATATTATTTATTGTTGACTGATTTTGGTGAACCCCAATGTTATGAAGAAGCAATGCAGGTTGAAAGCAGGAAAAAGTGGGTGCTAGCCATGGAAGAAGAGATGGACTCCTTAATGCATAACCAGACTTGGGACTTAGTCAGGTTGCCTGCAGGTAAAACTACATTGCAGAATAAATGGGTTTACAGACTGAAGGAAGAAGATGGAGGAAAATAGAGGTACAAAGCTAGACTTGTGGTGAAGGGGTTTGCACAGAAGAAAGGTATTGATTTTGATGAAATATTTTCTCCTATTGTTAAAATTACTTCAATCATAACTATTTTAGGTCTAGTAGCAGTTGAATATTTGCATCTTGAGCAGTTAGATGTAAAGACAGCCTTTCTCCATGGGGATTTGGAGGAAGAGATATATATGTAGCAACCATAAGGATATTAGGTAAAAGGGAAGGAGAAACTAGTGTGCAGGTTGAAGAAGAGCTTGTATGGCTTAAAACGGGCTCCAAGGTAGTGGTATCTAAAATTTGACAAGTTTATGTCCGAACAAGTTTATACTAGTTATCACTCTAATCATTGTGTTTATCTGAAAAAGAAAAACGATGGCAGCTATATTATATTTTTATTGTATGTAGATGACATGCTTGTTGCAAGGTCTAACATGCAGGAAATAAATGTGCTCAAAAGAAAATTGGCAGATTCATTTGCAATGAAGGATTTGGGAGCTGCAAAACAAATCCTTGGTATGAGAATAACTAGAGACAGGAAGTCACAAATTAACATTGTCTCAGAACGAGTACATACAAAATGTGTTGAAAAGATTTAATATGCACAATGCAAAACCAGTTAGTACACCTTTTGCTAGCCATTTCAAACTTAGTAAGGAAATGTGCCCAATGACCTAAGAAGACATGGATTATTTGTCTAAAGTTCCATATGCATCAGCAGTTGGAAGCTTAATGTATGCAATGGTCTACACAAGGCCTGATATTGCACATGCAGTGGGAGTTGTAAGCAAGTACATGAACAATCCAAGAAAGGAATATTGGATGGAAATGAAATGGATTCTTAGATATTCGAAAGGCACCACAAATCAAGCATTATGCTTTGGTAGTTCAAACATTTCTCTATAGGGATATGTTGATGCAGATATGGAAGGTGACAGAGATAACAGGAGGAGCACTACAGGATATGTATTTACTGTAGGTGGAACAACTGTCAGTTGGGTTTCAAAATCCAAAGTGTTGTTGCACTTTCAACAACAGAAGTAGAGTATGTTGCTACTACAGAGGTTAGTAAAGAAATGATTTGGTTACAAAGGTTTATGGGTGAATTGGGTCAGAAGCATGATATGGGCATGTTATACAGTTGTTGGAGAGGTAAATCCCCTCTACGGATAGAGGCAATCCCTACTAGCCCAGAACGGGTCTAGCAACAATCAAACAATGCTATCACGCAAGTTCCTAATTGAAAATAAAGAGGTAGGTGAAGAAGACCTACTTGAGATCCAACGCTTTATTTTGTTGAAGAGACGTCGCCCACGTTCCTTTGCCTTGGCCGGTCACGATCCTCCACTATCCACGTGAATGGACACCTGCACACAAAGAGAACAACACAAACGCAAGCGTGAAAT
Organism: Pinus taeda; assembly: GCA_000404065.3. Taxonomy (NCBI): domain Eukaryota; kingdom Viridiplantae; phylum Streptophyta; class Pinopsida; order Pinales; family Pinaceae; genus Pinus; species Pinus taeda. The sequence goes on along the minus strand of APFE031757198.1, from coordinate 20,522 downwards.
CTAATATATGCAATTATACATCAGTCAGGAAGGATATAATTCAACATCAACCATTACAAGTACAATGAGAATGGAACCATAATGATAGTCATCTATTATTAATAATCAAAAAAGGAGAATACAACCAGCGTCCTGACGTCAAGTCCTCCTTTGGCTGGGTGCTCAGCTACACAAGTCTTGCAAAGCTTGAGGGGATGAGGGACAAGCTCTCTTTCTCTTTAGTGACAAGGTCTCCTTACTTAGGTAAAGCCTTATGGACACAAAGAAGGCTCTTGCAACTCCAATCTCTTGATAGCTTCCTTTTAGCACCAGTATTGCCACTAGAATCAGAACTAAAAAACTAGCTTGCTCAAGGCATGGAAACAAGTTTTTATAGATGAAAAGGAAGAGATAATCTCAATCACAACCATAATAGACTTGGCTTCATCACTTGGAAACTTCTATGGAATGGTGGCAAACTACTTCCCATTCAAGGAGATTCGAAGCCAAACCATCCTCACTCAATTTGGAATCAGTTTGGTGAATGAGGTGGACAGAACATTCGGAGGTTTGAGTGGTTAAAAACTTTGCCCAAAATGATTGGCGCGATTGCGACTCTGGGACAGAGCGTTAATGGCACGCCCTCTCATTAGAATTTTCCCCATTGGCGCGGGCATAACATAGGGAACCAGCGCTAATGCAAAAAGCGGTATTTTTAGAGGCAATGAGCAGGAGATGTCTTAAGGGCATATGAAGCTCATGTTTAGAGGTGGATAAGGCAAGTGGTTTCAAGTCTTGTCACTTCTCACAAGTCCCGGAATGGGTCCTCCAAGGTGCAGGAGAGGGGTAACAGGGACAGTGACAAACGGTGACAAATTACTGTGTAACAAATGCCCCCTAAAGCATGAGGCCCGAGAGAGAGAGGGGTGAAGTGTTTTACAAGAACATGCGTGACTGAAAACACTGCCGCCGGAGAACTTGCGAAAAGAACTACAACTGATATCTTCAAGTACATGATATATGTGGTATGGGTGCAGCCATCCATAACAGAGTATATATAATGAAAACTGGATCCCAGGTATGGACGTAGCCATCCAATGAGGATCAATAAATGGACTCAGGTATGGTTGCAGCCATCCAATAAATGAGTCATGTAATGATTACAATAATCCACAAAATGCAGTCTGGATTCCAATATGCACAATCCGGGGTCTTGCGCTCCAACTCGACCCGAACACAGTACAAGTTCAAGCATGTGAATATAGGAGTCGATGTCGAACATGCATGAACATCGTTTGATTACTAGTCAATGATGAAAATTTTTAACAAACGCGTGAGGTGCCACCAATAATGACGATGGTCCTCAAGGTACTATAGGTACAATCCACGACGTGTGAATCAATGAGCCGGTGTCAAACACCCGTAGAATCATCCAATCAGAGGTCAATGATGAAAACCTCGCGTCAAACACGAAGAACCTGCCATTGAGGCATGCAGGCTCCAAGGTACCTGAAGGGAGTCTCTAGGTCACCTTCCTGGATAATGAGCTGAAGTTGACATGAACTGATCTTGATTGAAGGTGGGCCATAATCTTTCCCACATCATCGACACGAGACAAAGAGAGACAATGTGTTTTGTGTGAGATATCGGAGGGAGGTTGAGTATTCTGCAGAGGTCAACTTCTCTTGAACATATCGGCGGCACAACGATGGATTTGGCAGTATTTGAGGTCAAATGATTAGGGGTCATGATGACAAGACGATGAGCAGACGAATGGTCAAATAGGATAACCCAAACCTGTGGAGGAAAATGTGAAGCGAGATGAGATGTCCCCACCCAGACACGAATGCATAAAGTGCCATGTTCAAGAGCGACATACTGCCGATGACGATGATTATGATTCCTTTATTCCCCCACCATTTCTGGCGAGTACCCCGGTTATTTTTGGATGGCAAGCTTGACGGGGATAGCATATGCTTGAGAGGTGTCATTTCGACGGAACCCGATGTCATTAAATTTTAACGAGTCTGACAAAGGAAAACTCGGCGTCTTTTCATGTTTAGAGAGTTTGAAAAGACAGCAAAAAGAAAACTCCAGGGGTGTCCTTTTTCGTAAAGTTGTGTCTCCCGAGCCCAAAAAAGTATAAAACAATGCTCGAAAGAACCGCTCGACCATTACGACCGAGGAGTACTTTTCATAAGTAGTGACATCGATCCGAAAAAGTAAAAAAGCGACTGATATCATGTCATTTCGTTCCCATTAACAAACCTGAAACGACAAAGGCTCGACGATCTTTTCATTCTTTATACGGTCGGAAAAAGAGTTTAAAGACGACCACCTCTTATTTACGTTTAACGAGTCAAGAGGAATAACTCGGCAATCTTTTCACGTTTAGCGAGTCAGAAAAGAGCTAAAAGATGAATCCGTAGTGACTTTTTCGTGTATTTACCGAGTCTGAAAAAGTATAAAATACAACTCATTTCACCATCGAAGTTGCGTAAAAGACCTGTCGCTGCACAAGAAGTAAACGTAAAACCCATTTTTGACCAAAAATATATTAAAATATTCAAAAATAACCTTTATAAACCCAAAAAATGAGTTAAAAAGCTTATAAATAGGGTGAAAATGTAAAAATAGAATTACTTTTACTATTTACCTCTTGAAGAGTGAAAAGGGTCCATTTGGGAGGCAAACTTCAGGCGGCGAATACGACCAATCCGTGCAACCATTCGTGATCTCGTTAGCTCCAGGTAAGAGGCGCTTCCCTTAGCTCCATTTTTATACTATTTTTCATTCATTTAGTTCCTGATTGAGCCCCAACAAGCGGGAATTTCAAAATTAGGGCTTCGCCCCATTGGTGCAGGTATCCGGCACGGACCCGCGCTAATGGGGTGAAATACCCAAGGGAGCCGCGCCATTAGCGCGACTGTTTTAAGAACAGTCGCGCTAACCGCGCGACCCAAATTTTCTCATAATTTTACCCGTTCAATTTGAAATTTCCCTGGATTATAAAGTGTCCAATGTCCTAATGAAGGTAAATTTGTCCTTGTGGGTGCAGGAAACAGGTCAAAATGGTGGTAGAATGGAAAGAAAGAGAACATGACATTGTGGATGCCTCAGCAATTGAGGATGAGGGTGCATGAACGCCCTGAGGGATTGTGGCCTTAAAAAATTCTTCCTCACATCATACATGTGGTCGCAACTTGAGTTGCTCTAGTTTATCATTGATGCTTGGGACGTGGACAACCAAGTGTTTCGTCTACGGAATCAGACCTTAGAGCTCGAGGTTTCGGATGTATACTTCATCACGGGACTGTCACGGAGAGGGGCAGTTCCTATTTTGACTGGTAGTAGACCTTCTGGGGAGAAGGTTGGTGAAGTAAAAGCTTGAGTGTGCCCGGAAGCACAATTCAGGCAGCGGAGTGCTAAGGTGTTAATCAACACCATCCGGGATTTGACTCTGAAGGCCATTTTCTTCACCATCACACGTGCAGCTGGGGTACAAGCGCCCCACGAGGCCAGCAAGAACCACTTGATACTTGCGACTGAATGCCTCAGTTCGACCATCTTTAACTGGGCTGCAGCTGTGACTACTAATATTAAGAGGCATCTCACAAATTGCAAGCGAGCGGACACGAAACAGTTTGCATATGGTTCGATCGTGGTATCGTTCTTCCTGGAATGAATACCACTCTTCCAGATCCAGGGAGCCGTGGTGGCAGATCCATTGCCACAAGAGCCTAGAATGGCTCGCTGGGCAGCACTGATGCCCAGAAGAGGAGGAGGCCAGGAGATGTCATGGCAACCTGAGTCCTTCATATGGCTCCGTCGACAGCTGATCGTGATCTAGGATTGGCCTTATGCAGGAACTAGTTTCATGGGGGACCCAGACCTTCCACTACCAGAGGGGGAGGAATGGGAGGAGGAGTTAGGTATGAACTCCTTGATTTTAATGTTTTTCATTTTTTTTTGTCTTTTTTAATACATGCCTGTTCTAATGATGACTATATATATATATGTAGATGTGGGCCCAGAGCGACCAACCGGGCTATCCCCTACAGTGCGAAGAGGCCAACCTGCAGCCGACCCTCAGGCAGGAGGTGTCGTGGGGGAGGAGCTGATACAGAATCTCGAGGGACTTGCCCAAGGGATTCCTGGTTATGCCAGATTGACAGATGTGCCTTTCACTTATCAGAGGCACACAGTAGGGGTGCCGACTCGCGTCCATTGTCTTCTGAGATGATTGGTGTGAGTGGTGATGTGCTATCATGAGAACCACCGTGCTTAGGTTCCTAGGCTTTATTTTTTGCATATTTTTTGAGAGACATGTGTCTCAGATGTACGGAGAACACAGACTCTATCCAGACATGTACATTCTATTTTTGAGCGCCTCAGTGCACCACACGATATATATATATATATTATATATATATATAGATATTATATATATATCATAATAATATATATCTATTAATATATATATATATATATATATATTACTATATATATATATATATATATATATTGTATGGTGTTATGGTTTATTGTATCTTCATGCTTCTGTAATTATGTTGGTTTACATATTATTGCAAATGTCTGTCCATACATAGTTAGCTAATGCATCGGTTACTGCATTAAGTCTTCTTGGAATGTGATGATAAGTAATGTAATCAAAATCTCTTTCCAATAACTTAACACGTAAATACAACCTTAAAATGCGATGATCTCTGACGAAATATCGTCCGTTGAGCTGGTGGACTACAAGTTGCGAATTTAAGTTTACAACCAATGTGCGGATTCCGAGGTTAATCGCCTCGGCTAATAATTCAATTACATCACTATATTCAGCCACATTGTTCGTTGTACAACCCAGACACACCCCTTGAATATCTACTAACTCACCATGAGGATCGTAGACCACCCATGCCGCAGATGATAGATTGCGAGTACTGCGGGAAGCACCATCAGCGAAACCAACGTAAGGCGATCCAGACATCTGTTCAAGAAGCAAAAGACACAATAAGAGGCAGTCACGCCGACACACTGAGATAAAAACTAAATAAACACGCACACACAACACACTGCTAAAAGCATATGTATGTACAAAAATAAAGCGCGTGCATGATACTCAGTTCAAGTCAAGCCCTTTTCAGGACTTTGCCTTATCGCACTATTGCATAATCGGCCTAGATAATGTAAGCATCGCTCGGCCTGTTGTATAAAATGATCAACGGCACCGATGATCTACCCATGCCCCCCGAACGAGCGAGGTTTATAGGGTAGAGGATCCGTGCCCCCTTTGGCAGAGGGACCGAGGGTTGTAATAGAGTGCAATGAAGGATCAGAGTGAGCATAGATCAAACCAAGCGAAGCAAGGTTCAGAGGTGGGAGGGAGAAAACACCCATGAGGGTAGGGTCGTTGAAAAGCCCGGCTCCCACACTCTCAAAAGGAACGGAGGCATGTTCAACGAACGGTACATTTCCCTCAGAAGAGGAAGCGAAGAAGGCAAGCTGGTCAACCGTGACAATTTTCCCCTGATGAGGGAAACGAATGACACGGAAGAGGGATGAAGCCACGGCACGCATGATATACGTCCAACTCCGGCCCAGAAGGAGGTTATATGTGAGATTCGCGTCAACAACCTCAACTTCTACTTCCACAGTTTTCCCTTCTAAGGTGATTGGTAATCGTTGAATAATACCATAAGGATGAGATTCTCTCCCATCGAAAGCTTCCAAGGTTGTCGAAGACTGGCTCAGAGTCGGGGACCCGATCACTTTCCAACAAGCAATAGACATAATGCAAGTTGATGCGCCTTCATCAATAACTGTATGATGGATCGTTTTGGAATTGATGATGACTTGAATGAGAAAAGCAATCTGATGAGGTAGTCGAGGAACATGGCTCTCGAGGTCGAAGGTAATCAGATCCGAATCCACCGGGTCGATGCCACCGATGGCCGATAGCAGGGACTTCCTCTAGGGGGGGAAACTCTGGAGAACTTCTAAGGCGGACATAGCCGACGGAGCCTGCACTAAGTCCTCTACGATGCTATAGTGCTGGGTAGCAAGAGCATTCAGATTGTAAGAAGATCTTCTGAGTACCCCTTTAGGAGGGGGTCAGATTGTCGTCTCAGTACTCGGTCTCTCAATATGGAGGGGACCAGAGTTGGACGAAGGAGCACTTGAGGGAACCTCGGGCTCCTTCCCAGCGGACGACGAATACTCCTTTGCTTGAGTCATTAGATGAACGGGAATAGATCCAGCCATGAAGACTTGGGAACCGAAGGGAGAAGAAGACGGATCAACCACCATTTGAGTTTGCAGAGAGGGAAAAGGCTCTTTAAGAACCGCAGGAACCCTAGGAGCACCCTTTAACAAACGACTAACTTCGGATTGCCTAGGGCAGTCCTTAGTATAGTGATCCTTTTCACAAATGAGGCAAGGATAGTTGGGTTTGTGCTTAGCTCCTTCCTCGGCTGGAGGTTTGGAGGATTCCTGTTTAGGTTGCTCGGATTTATTTTTCCTTTTCCCCTTTTCCTTTTTCTTTCCTTTCGAGGCCTTGCCCGCCATGGTGGACTGGACAGCGTTGACCTCGGAAGTACTACCAGAATTTAAACCACCCTGAGAAGTGTTTTCGTTAGAGGCACTTGACTTTTGCTTCCCAGGGTTTGACGATGATTTTTTAGAGGCCGGGTTCACAGAGCCAATGACTCCATCGACAGATGGCTTCGGTGGAGCCTTGGATGTACCGGGCCTTGGGGCGTTCAGAAAATACTCATACAAGGTACCAGACTGAGAGTAAACTAAGTCCAGGTACTGAGCGCGCGCGATTGCTTGCTCTTCAGTCACACAGGCTCCCCCATAGCAATGTCCCGTGCAATCTTAGGGACAAAGGAAGTCGTGAACCAGTCGGTGAGGAGTTGATCAGGAATCCAAAACTTGATCAACCTACGATGCCTTCTCCATTCATGTATATGATCGGAGATATGCATAGCCGTATCCTGCTTAAGAGACGTAAGGAGGTGAGTTCCTGTCTCGTACCGAATGGGTAACTGAAAGTGAGTAAGGAATGCCATGGCCAACGAATTAAAATCTTGAAGTGACGCACAAGTCAATTCAATATACCATTTAATGGAAGAACCCATGAGAGTCCTCTGAAATAGGCGAAGTCGAATCGAGTCATCGAGCCATGAATTCGACGAACACCATAAGTGACACGTCATCACATGAACTTGAGGGTCCTCTCCGGATTTTCCGTCGAATTTGGGACAATCACTAGGTATCTTAGTTGGAACTGGTGGCCATTGTGGATTATGTAAAATGGGATCATTTGTTAACTTCGACACATCAGGCAGTTCCAACATCGCTAGAAATGGTAGCTGCGGGTTAAAGGACATTTGTCCAGGATATGAGGTAGAGCCAGAATTCCATCCAGTTCCTATTTTCCCCCACTGGCCTTGTCCCGATGGACCAAGTCCAAAAGGGCCTTGTCCAGAAGGATTTTGTCGGTAAGGTTTATTTCCAGAACCAGGTGGTGGATACTGGTTCTGCCCCCCAGCGCCCCATTGGTTACCATACTGGCCAACAGGTTGTTGATAATTTTGATAAGGGTTGCCCTACGGCTGCTGGTAATTTTGATACGGGGTATATTGATTTTGCCCCTGGGGTTGCTGGTATCCATACTAAGCCTGGGAACCAGGCGGCATTTGATGAGCAGATTGGGATTGATACCCACCTGAATACGGGGGTTGGGATTGGTACCCACCCGAATAAGGAGGCTGGGATTGATACACACCTGAATAAGGAGGCTGGGATTGATACCCACCTGAATAAGGAGGCTGGGATTGATACCCACCTGAGTAAGGAGGCTGGGATTGATACCCACCTGAATAAGGAGGACGGGATTGGTACCCGCCTGAATAAGGAGGCTGGGATTGGTACCCACCTGAATGTTGGGCCATCTGGCCAGAAGGTTGTCCTGGTCGGATCTGAGATGGCCCCGTTCGCCCAGAAGGTCGAACTTGCTGAGCGAGGGGCTGCCCTTGCGCAACCGAAGATTGTCCTTGTAGACCAGATGGTTGTTGAGCGGTAGGCTGGCCTTGCTGTGCGTAAGGCTGGCCCCCTTGCCCAGAAGGGTGGTCTTGCTGGTTTCCAGGTTGACCTTGCTAACCGTAAGGTTGTCCCAGGTTCCCATGGGGTTGCCCCGAAGGGTAGCCCTGCTGGGGCCCAGGTTGTCCTTGCTGAGCATGGGGTTGTCCCGGGTTTCCAAAAGGTTTCCCAAGATATGTGAAAGACGGACCACTATGGCTAAAGCTTGTCCCTGATAGGGTTGTCCTTGCGGGCCTCCTTGTTGACCTGGGTAATTCTGGCCATAATATTGTTGCCCATGATTAGGCTGCGAGTAAGATGGTTGACCCTGGTAGGGTGGTCCTTGAGATGGTTGTCCTTGACCCTGATGGTACTGGCCACCGCCATATCTAGTAGTACCCCAAGCCACGTTCAATGGAATGGAAGTCTCAACATAAGGCTCTTCAGGCAAGGAGGTATACAAATAATGATTCTCAGGATCATAATAGGGGCCTTGCCCACCTGGGTTCTGGACATTATGCAAGTATTGGGAATATGCCTCCTCTGTCGTCATAGGATCAGAAGGGGGAGGGGCACCACTTGCGGGGTGGACAACTCTAGCAGTATGTTTCGATTTACCACTTTGTACTGGACCTCGAGATGGGCCCGTAGCAGAAGTGACAGTAGAAGATGTTGTAACGGCACTAACAACTGGAGTTGATGACGCGACACAGACGGTCGGATTGGTTAGGATTGTTGTAACAGTAGTATGGTGAACTTGGGAAACAAACGGTCCTGTGGTAGGGACGATGTTTTGATCCCACATAGAAGAGGTAGCCGCAGAGTTCATAGCATCCCTCAGAGATCTATAACAAGCCGGCACCGTGATACCGAGAGGAGTGACGGTGTAGGGCGTAGAGATGACTGGGGATGTAGCCGAAATGGGAGTATCAATACTCGACATAACGGGCATCCCACTCGACATAGGAGATGTATCCTCCATATCGGAAGAAGCCATCGGAGATGCAACACCAACAGGAGTAGTGGGAAAATCCTCTTCAGAGGGTTCTCAAACAGGGTTCCAAAACAAGTCATAAAGCCCGTCCTCTGGAGCTCGAGTGTTCAACGGTTGGATACTCGGAACAATAGGAAGAGTGTCACAAACTGGTGTCTCAGGGGCAACAGAAGATGGAGACCCTTGGTCACTTGGGACAGGAGACGGGATCGATGGATCCGCCAGGATGATCAAACAAATACCCTAATCAAACTAACGATAAGAGACCCTACTCAAAACTAAACGCAAACAAGAGCTACCAAGGTAAATGTTATCGTGGCCGAATAAATTTTTATGACATTAGGACACAACTTGACCTTTTCATATTTTAAGAATCGAGAAAAGGACAAAAGATGACTCTAGTCGCCTTCGAATGTTTAAAGAGCCCGAAGTGACAAATACTCAATAGCGCCTTTTCTTTTACAGAGTCTGAAAAGGATCAAAAAGTGACTGCTCTGGAGAAACTACGCAAGGGGTTTACCAGACAATCCGTAAAACTGCTTATACACCTTGGCAATCGTATGAAAACCAAGGACTTTCTGTACTACAGTCAATCTTCCCGAATGCTGTGTTTGGTGCGTTACGGCTTGTAAGGCGGCAGACACAGCTTCCTATGGATCAAGGATGCAAACCTAGTGGAGTCTCCCCATATATATGCGACGGTACTTGGGAGCCCAAGTCCGTACTAGACCACAATCGAACCACACCAGGAGGAATCACCCAACCTTAATGTGAGAACAAAGGTGACTAGGTTTAACGACACCGGAGCACGTCTCTAGCCTAGACCTCTAGAATGTTTGCGTTATGCTCCAATGCGTTTTTAAGTTGATTCGGTTTATTTTATGGTTGATCTTTAGTTAAGTTTCAATTTCAGGCCCTACCGTATGTGATCTTTCACAATTTCCTAGATGCAAGCTACATGCCAAAGAAAGCCATTTCGTTCGATGAATACTAACTACGAGAAGGTTAAGAATTTCAATCAAACAAAATGAACACAATCAATCAACCACCCTAATGCAGCTAATGGCAAATAAACAAAACTTTTTCTTTTCAATAATACAAATAACGAAAAGTTCTATTCCATTCACTATTAAACGCAAAAGAGATTATTTGATTTTCCTTTCTATAAGCACAATGCACTAGAATGAATTTTGAAAGATAATAACACTGAGCAAAGAAGCAAATTCACTCAATGGAGACACAATGAAATCCCAAGACACTAAAACAGTTCTCCAAATTAAAAGGAAAACAAGGCTTTGTATGAGCTATGTGATTTAAGCTCAAACAAGGCTAGAATGAAATCCAAGCAAGCAAGAGAGTCACTCGGAAATCAATCAAAACACTTCAACAATCACTGAACAAGTGCGAAAAGCAATCACAAGGTTAACTGGACAGTCAAAGAACCCAAAACTCCCACGGGAGGCTCGACACACACGGCCACTAGATGCCCTAGGGTTGAGGTGTGAAATCGATGGAAAGAGGCAAACACCCGAAGGACAAAGGTTGGGAACCAGTCAAACAGGGCTCGAACACACTCCAGCAACTGAAAAAGAGGTGGCAAAATGTAAATCCAAGCTCAGACAATAGGCAAACAAGTGGACTAAAAAAACTAAAAGGCCTGGCGCGACTGTCAGGCTACAACTCGCGCTAAACAGGGATTGGCGCGGGTTGTCAGTTAGCAACAAGGGCCACT
>APFE031757176.1:2912-13999 GCA_000404065.3 Pinus taeda | reverse complement strand
TGCAATGCGTTCCTTTTGTGTGTTTTGCACATTATGGAGATCAAAATATTGCTCCGTCTATAGTATCCATGTTACAGGATCCTTGCAATCAAACTTCCTCATATCGATCTTTGGAACATGGTGGGTCTTCAATCCAACATTAGAGTCTATGAAATCATGAGTAATTTTTCTTTTTTTCTCATCATGACTTTCCTTTACTACCCTGTCACCATTAGTAAGCATTTATTGTAACAACTTTGCCAAATCTATCTTCAAATCTGCCATGTTTCCTTTAAGTTTTGCTTCTATACCATCCATCTTAGCTTCCATTCCATTCTTTAAACCATATAACTTGGCTTCAATTACTTTTTGTGAGAGAGAAATTTGTTTCACTTTGTCTCGTAATTTTTTTATATCATGTTTCATTTCTTCCTCTTCTTCATGTTTCATAGTAGATAGTTCAGGTTGCTTACTAGGTGTTTCCATTTTCTTTCTTTGGTTCATCAATGAATGATAATTATGCGTCAAAATTCCCTTTGAATCACTTAAACACCTATAACTCTGTAATTTCTGATCTCCAAGTTTAGAAATTTTGGCCTATGATACCCTCTAATTCCTCTTTCCAACCCCACAGGTCTGATCGCGATTGGATTCTCAAAGAAAGAGTTATGCCTAATCTCTTGCGATGACCTAATTATAGACTAGTTCAGTAGATCAAACTTGTATGATGTGCCACATGTCACTGTTTCGACCTTTGGCTCTGAAAATGATACCGAACAAACTACATTCCATCCTCCTTTTAACACATTTATGAAATTTGAATCTAATGCTCACAGAGAAACTTATGATGATTTTTCCAAGGTGACCTGTTTGAGATCGAATTCAGGAGCCTACAAAAACCCTAAATTCCTCAGTTTGTATATCCGAAAATATAGCAAAAAAATATCTGAAATTTGGTCATGAGGTTCATCACAATTTCTTCTCAAATGGGTTTTAATTCTAGGTTCTGAAACTTCATAGAAAAAATATTATACAAAAATTTCCACGATGACTTGTTTGAAGAAGCAAAACCCTAAAATCCAAAGCTCTGATACCAATTGTTATGTAACCAGCTCACAAAATAGAAGAGATAGATCATTGACTTCAAAATTAGCCTCTTAGAGGGGGAAACCTCCTTTACATTACATAAACGAATAATTTTAATACTACAAATGACAAGACCTCCTTTCTGTATATAGGAATCTAAGGGGTCACAATATAATCAGAGCCGACATAACAATAATAACATAAGGACACAACAATAAGAATGGTGGGCTTATATGGGGCACAATAATAACAATATGGGGATAACATGGGCACAACAATAACAATAAGGGGCTACGATGACAATAATAATAAGGGAATGCACTAGTATTATAGGGACCTAACATTGTTTGAGACCTACTGCCATATGCATCTTTTGTCCTTTCCTCCTATCCATCACTGCTCCTAAGTCGTCCCTATCTCTACAACTTTGATAGGCTCTAAATCATAATTGCATTAACCTCTCCTTGCTTCTTTTGTACCCTAGAATTTCTCTCTTGTGACTAAATGATCCTATCTTTATATTTCTTACAACTCCTAATCTTTGCTTTCAAACTTCTTAATGTATCTACCATGTGATGGGAGTACTCATCACCATGTTGCTCATCTGATCTGTAGGGAGAATCGCGTAAATTTCCATCCACCATTCTTCTATTCATATTTGATCCTCTACTTCTTGCAAACCTACTATGTTATATAAAACCAAATATAACCACAATCAAATGTACCTCAATGAAATTTAGGGGAGGCTACATTGTCTACAAGATTGATTCAGATTAGCACAACATAGGCATTCATATAATGAAATCATCATATCAATCATCTCAATATCAACATCATCACTTCCACATGACAACACAACTACAACAATGACCATAACCATGCATACCTAACAAGTACATATACAACCTACATGCAAGCATGACAAACACATTCCACCCACCCAACCCAAGTGTTGAACTTTGGAGCTCTGATACCACCTTTTAACCACCCCTCCCATATCTACCTAGTTTCACCAACCTGCCAGGGTAAACATGACTTAGGGACTACTATGGCATGATTAAACTCCCTAAGTAAAGTTAAGGGAGTGGAATCAACAATCTGAAACTTTACTGACTTCCCTAAGGTGCTCCAAGAGAGATAAACAACAACTCTAAGTGCCCAAACCCTGAGTTAACTTTATTTTTCACTGATCTAGAGCCCAATTTTCTCTAATGAAAAGGAAATCTAGTGACTATAACTCTCCATTCACTCTGATAACCTTTCCTCCCAGCTACTGCAGTCTATATTTCCTAGTTCTTATCTTGTGACCCCGAGATTTGAGCCATCTTTTCAAGGCCTAACACCCAACCATTTTCCAGAACTTAATGAGAATTTCAGAAATCATAAAACACATAAAGACAAAGCCGTTAACACAAGAATTGATTAAGTATTTGACCTAACCTGGCTTAACCATGATAGTCATTTTGTCAAACAATTGAAAACATGTAATCTATAGGTCATGAATGTGCATCTGAACCTAGGGGTTTGATACTTATTTGAGAATTATCAAGAAGGTCTAACGCCCTCTCGTAATAGTTGCAATGACATCTATTAGGCCATGCATTAAATAAGCTTTCATTTACTAATCAAAACACATTAAGGACCGTGGGCATTATACATCATATAACCAACATATATCCAGCAAATGAACAACATATACATCATGATCAAATAGCCATCAAAGACACAAATTAACAAGTACATTTACTCATGAAATACAAGAGGAAGAGAGTTCTTATTAACATATGCAAATTCCAACCAAGTCAGGGACTTCCACATACTACCCAACCATAGAATGGGTTGAACCAAATCTCTCTTTCAACTAATCAGCCCTGTGTCATATTCCAAGCATTAATGTGGGATCTAATGGAATAAACCAAACAAAACCAAACCAGGGCTTCTAGAGGCAAAACCACCTCAACCCTCAACTAGTGATTCCACCTCATGACCTAACATTGTAGAAATTTCACCTGTAGATCAACTGATAATGCAATGTTCTAAAGAAGTATACTAGATCTATTTCTACAATAAAACTTTGTGGAAGCTTAATCGAACATGAGAAATATCAAACACTGAAAAAATATAACTGAGAAGAGAAGCAAACACACATGAACACAGATGATAAACTCTGGGGAAAGCAACAACCTAAAACCCCACTCTCTGTATTATCATACAAGTGGAACATATCTCAGATTACACAAAGCCTTAGTTTGGAAGCCAACCAGCTCTCAGTACAATCTCAGAATACAACTCACATACTGAATAGACAACACATATGTCCATCCACATCCCTCCAAGCCTCCTATTTCCTTGTGCATTTTTTCTTGGGGTCCAATGATGTCACATGTGTGAATTGGCCTCATCACAGTCACTAAACTGAAGAAGTAACTGCACAATCTCCAAGGAATAAATTCCTTCTGCATGCAAGAGATATTCACAATAGAATATTCTTGAAACTGATAGTACATTGTCCCTCCATCTAATCTCAACTGGGTCTCTGACAGAAATGACATGCATGAGTTATTTATGAGAGAATATTCAGTTATTTGAAGTGCAGTAGTTACATGCATGCAAGCATTAACTAACTAAACTTGCAATCAATTCCTCCAACTGTTGGAACTAATCTAACTGGACTTAGCTCAGTTAACTGAGCTAACTAATTACAACTCACTCTTATCTCTTTAACTAATGGATAAATCTCTTAATCAAAGGAATAACTGTTGCGTGTCCTCACATAGACTTCATGTTTATTTTTCCTTAACTAATTAACTCAAGATGAATTAATTAATTAATTTACAAACAATTGCTAAGATCAAATTCGAATTTTACTTCACTATTTTAGTTCAGGGACTAACTAAAATAGGAAGGTATCCCGAAATCCTATTTATGACAGTGCTATTTTTAGCACTTCTATATTTAGCATTTCTTGTTGCTATTTTCAACAAAAGTCACTAACCATCACCATATCAGTCTCTACCCAAGCTATCCAAGCCTCCACAATGTTTGTTCCAACCCAGCTCCAGGACTAGTAACTCAACCCACAACTGTTGCAAGGCTCCAGAGTGTTTGTCCAACCAAGGCTCTAGGACTAATAACTCAACCCACTAAGGGCTCCAGAGAATTTGTCCAACCAAAGATCCAGGACTAGTAACTCAACCCAAGTTGTTTCAGGGCTTCCAGAGTGTTTGTCCAACCAAGTCTCCAGGAACTAATAACTCAACCCATAGGCATAAGGAACAAAAACACCAATCAGATAAAAAAAAGGAAAGCCCACAACACCATGGTTATCCATGATCAAATGGAAAGGCTAGGAAAAACCGCCATCAATCAAGGCAATCATCCATGCCAATGAAATATCATAACCAAATAACTTCATGCATATAACATGCATGTCAAAACTAGCAAGGAAATCATACATGAAACTTGGTACCTAGAAAGCAATCCAGCCATAGTTGTTGATTCCGCTAGCCCCTTATGCTTTCTTTCTTTCCTTCCTTCTTTCTCCAAATCCAACATGCTCCAATAATGCTCCAGGAAAACTCTAAGTGTGTAATAGTATGAGAGAGAGAATAAAGAGAGAGATCCAAGCTAAAATTGAAAAAAATCTATGGACTGATCCTTAGAAGCCTTGTTAAAATGAAAACATATGTGAACCTGAAATCAATATTCAAATGGGTTCAATGAGGGTTTAATCTTTTTCTATTTTTTAAATAGAGACATCAATTCTTGAAGCCTCCATTATGTGTAGTTCAAATCGAAATGTGTGCATTTGTGTGTGTGTGTGTGTTATTGAAATAACTTAAAATATTTTTAATAATAATAATTAATTTAAATTAATACAACTTATTTATTTATTACAATAGTTAGATAATAATATATATATTTTTTTCTTTTTTGAAAAGACAAAAACCAACAACTTTCTATTAAATAAAAAATTGTTTAAATATAGCATGCATATAACCTAGGGACAACAAGCCCTAAGGCACCACACTAAAAAAAAAACAAGAAACAGGGCATGCAGACCCTTCAAAGAACCTTGTGGGGAGCACTAGATAAGCCGAAACAGGTAACCACACATTACTATGGAATATGTCAGAAGATACTATGACCAGAAAGAAACTAAGCCGAAAGATACTTTAACCGGCAAAAAAATCTTGGAGATACTCTAACATGCCTTCATTTTGCATATGTGCCAAGTGAATACCAAGAAAATATTCACCATCCAAAGACAAGAATAAAGATTTATATTTAAAAAAAACCATGGGACAACAAACCCTAGGCTACTCTATGAAAAAAAAAAAAAAAAACCAAGCATGCATACCCAGTGTGAAATAACAAAAACCAGGCATGCAGGCTAGTTGAAAAACCTCGAAGGGAGCATCATACAAAGTCAGCAAGGCTTGCAAATTAAAACCCAAAATAGAGTAGCTGACAAAAACAAGGATGAAACTAAGTGATAGGGCACATGCCTCCCTTGAAGCCACATAATCTAGCCCGTGACAAGCTACAAGAAAATTGAACCATGAGAACAAGGAGAAGCTTACAGAAACACCTGATAGAGGTATTGTAGATTTTTACTATAGATTCAACAACTTAAGTGATATGTTAAAACACAAGACAATAATATACCCTACTCTTCAATGGAAACCAAAATTGATCGATGAAAACAATAAGAAGAAAAGGAAGAATATTGATCACATATAACACAATATTTCTCTGGGGAAAGAAACTACTAAAAACCCCCACTACCTATATTACATTAACCAAAATATCTGAGAAGAAAATACAATGCTTGTTCATCCTGAACATTTCCTACACTAGTACAATCTAACTCTCTGCCTCACAAGCTAGATCAAGCCAACACTTATCCCATTCTGCTTCCTGCCAAGCCCCTACTTCCTTGCACAATTCCTAGAGGAATTAGCCCATATTTAATTGGGAAATCCACTCTCCATAAATACACAATCCAAACATAGGTCCTTAACTGATTGAATGCACCATCTGTAAAATTCAAAAAATTATACAACTAATAGTACATTGTCTCTAAACTCTAATCTCAACCGGGTCTTAATCTAAACTGACATGCGTGAATTATTTGTGAGTGAATCTTCAGTTAACTAGTGTGGTACTAGTGATGCACTGGTGCAATACTCCACTACTAGATCTCTACTGGTTCCTCCAATAGTTAGAACTAGTTTAACTAACTATAACTCATTTAGACTGAGTTATCTAATTACAACTCCAAAGAACTCAACATGGGCCCCTAAAATTTAGGGATCACTCTACATGACTCTAGATAGACTTACAACTTGAATTTCCTAAGTCAATTTAACTGAATTAACTATTACAAGTTGCTATGAGAATAAAATTTCGATTTAATTCACAATTTAATTCAAGGACAAATTAAATTAGAATTTCTTGTTGCTATTTTTAACACTCTCTCTTAACAAGAAAGGGATTATTAGCTACCCCGATCTTGTCTCTGTGAAACTCAAATTTGCATCTTGACAATGCCTTTGTCAAAATATTTGCATCCTGCTCCTCTTTGGGAATGTACTCCAACAACATAATCCTCCTCTGCACACAATCTCAAAGATGATGATACCGTATATCAATATGCTTGGACCGATCATGAAAACCTAGATTTTCACAGAGTTTGATACAACTCTAATTGTCACAGTAAATCATAGTTGGGTCCATCTACTGACCAAACAAACCAACAAGAATCTTACTCATCTAGATAACCTCACAAGCTACTTGACTAGCAACCATGTACTCTACCTCTACTGAACTGAGTGTAACTGAGATTTGTTTCATGTTTTACCAAGAAACAATTGTTGACCCAATACTAAAGATCCCTCCTAAATTGCTCTTCCTATCAGATGGACTCCCTGCCCAATCTGCATCGGTGAAGCCACGAAGCTTCACTCTCTCTATCCGTATGTACCATAAACCATACTAATTAGTGCCTCTGGCATATCTAACACATGCTTGGTTTCCTTCTAATAAAGCTTGGTTGGCTTAACCATCGCTTGACTAAGTTGGTTAACTGCATAACATATGTCTGGTTGTTCGTTCACTAAATACATGAGTGAACCCACAAGCTGTCTGTAAATAGTAGTTTCCATTACTTCACCAAAAGTAACATCCTCCTTCCTCTAGTTACCTACTAGAGGAGTCTCCATGGGTTTACTTCTCTCCATGTGGAACCTTTTCAGTATCTCGTTGGCATACTTTCCCTAAGAGACAAAAAGTTCCTCATAACCTTGCCATACTTCCATGCCTAGAAAGTAGTGCATGAGCCCCAAGTCCTTCATTTCAAACTCCCTTGCAAGGTCCTCTTTGCAAGACTTGATCAACTTATCATCACCTGTCATAATCATATTGTCGAAATATAAAACAATAATCAACAATTTACCTTCAACTACAATATGGTAAAGGTTCACATCTGCTTCACTTTTGGTGAAGCCCATGCTAGTGAAGTAGATATCAATCTTGGTGTACCAAGCACGAGGTGCTTGTTTCAGCCCATATAATTCTCACTTGAGTCGACACACATGCGACTCTCAGTTAAAGGTATCAAAACCTTCAGGATACTCAATATACACCACTTCCGAAATCATGCCATTAAGGAAGGTTGTCTTTACATCCATATGATGTATATTCCATCCCATCTACACTGACAGTGCCAAAATGGATCTGATTGACTAGTACCTTGCAACAGGAGAAAAAGTCTCATTGTAATCAATCCCCTCCACCTGAGAAAATCCTCGAGCCACAAACCTTGCCTTGTGTTTCTCCACACTACCATCCACTGCTTGCTTTACCTTGTAAATCCGTCGAGAACTCACCACTGACTTGTCCGTCGGTCTTGGGACCACATCCCAAACACTGTTCCTGACAATGGAGTCATACTCCTCAATCATGGCATCAACCCAAACTAGTTGTTGCACTTCTTCCTCAAAATAGGATGGCTATGTCTCAACACATCCTCTCATAAGAGCCACGTATCCAGTGTACCTCTCTGGTGACCTCCTCTACCTATGCTTTGTTGTGGGTGATGCCACATTCTGTCTCTCATCGTGCAATAACTTGTCAACCTCTCTAGTGTGATTTCTCCATCTATGGAAGGCTCTGCATGAGTAGGTGTTTCCACTCCCTTATCCTCTACAAGTGGCTGCTCCACATCAATCTAAGGTTCCTCCTTAGGAGCTCAGCTCCTCAACCACATGTACCTAAAGCTCCCTCTCAAGGGAACATCTCATGGCCTTCTCTTCATTGAATTTCACATCCCTGCGAACCATTGTCATCTTGTTGGTCAGTAAGTACACCAGATAGTTGTGAGGCGTATCAGTGTACCCCAAAAAAATCCCCAACTCTATTGTTGGATCAAGCTTATTCCATTCATCTTTGGTTACATGGCAATATATTAATGAACCAAAAATCCTGAAGTGACCCACATCTGGTTTCTTCCTTGAAAAATCCTCTTCCGGTGTACTCATCCCAAGAATTCAATGAGAGATTATGTTCTACAAATAAACAGTTGTGTTGCATGCCTCGACCCAGAAGTGTAGTGGCAAACCCTGATCGTGAAACATCACCCATGGTGCCCCTACTATGCTTCTATTCTTCCTTTCATCCATCACATTCTGCTGTGGTTTATGAGGTGCTATCAACTCTTGCCAAATGCCTTCTACCACACATAAGTTTTTAAAATCATTAGACACATACTCTCCACCATTATCACTTCTGAGAGATTTAACCTTCCTTCCAATATTTTTCTCGGCCAATGCTTTAAATTCAAAAAACTTTGCAAAAGTATGATCTTTCTTCTACATGAAGAAGATCCAACATATACAAAAAAAATCAAAAACAAATATAACATAATACATGTTCTTGGTTGTGGATGTTGTCAAGAATGGACCACACACATCTGAATGGACTCGATCGAGTATCACCTATGCTTGATTGTATTTGTCGTGAAAGGATGGTGTATTTTCCTAAAGTACACCCTTTGCATGTGTCAACTTGCTCTAGTGTACCTTTGGGAAGGCCGGTAGAAATTTTCTGCATGATTTTTAAAGCGCCATGATGCAAGTGACCCAACCTCTTGTGCCAAAAATCACATTGTCTCGGCTCTACACCCTCTATACTTTCATGCTCAAGGCAGAACAATCTTCTACCTCCAACTTAAAGAGATTCTTTACTCGAACCCCTATCCTCTTTACATGTCCCATGGCTATGTGATGAAAGAACGCCTTTCCCTTACTAAATATCACAACATAGACTCTATCCTCCAACATGGCAACAAATACCAAGTTCTTCTTCAAACTAGGAACATACATAACATGTCGCAAAGTGAAGGGAAAATCTGACTCCCTCTAAAAGGTAGTTGTACCAAGCCTGGTAGCACCATACCTCCCATCATCACCCATATCGACATGCATTTAGAGATCCTTCTCCTCCAAGTTACTGAAGAACTCTTTATTACCAGTCATGTGGAAAGAAGCTCCATTGTCCAAGTACCGTATACTATCCATCATCGATGACACCATACATGTAATGAGGGTAAATTCCAGTTCGAATTGTTAGGCAAGAGCCTCACGTGCCGCTCCTCCTGAGGGCTTTTTACCGGCCTTCTTGAGCAAGCACTTCGTCACAAAATGTCCCAGATCATGAAAATGAAAGCACTTGAATTTCAATATGTCCTTCTTCTTACCACCATGAAAATAATATGATTTGGAATGGGATGACTTCCACTTCCTTTCCATTGCCTTACTTGCTAAGGCACAATTCTCCTCATCATCAATCTTTGATGAGGATCTGCCTCTGGTGTTCCATTGAATCTCTCCATGTACTAAATCCAACCACAGTCACTCCCAATCTGGTAGCTTCTCCCTCTCATTAACTGAGTCTTGGTAACTATGCCAACTCTTGGGAAGTCCTAGAAGATCTAGGCTCACCATATCGTCTTTGGCAACAATAATCCTGACACTTCCAAGCTCAACCCGACAATGGGTGAACTTGGTCAAATACTTTGGAATTGAGTTACCCTTCTCTATCTTGATCTTTCTGAGTTTGTCCTTCAGTGCCAACCTTTTATGGTCACTTCTATTTTGAAACAGGTTTCGTCAATGCCTTCCACATTCAGTATGGAGTATCATTATCGTGTACACTTGAGACAATGTGGTCTCGAACTCCTTCCAGGAAAATTCTTTTTGCTTTTGCCACACCCTTTCTCCATTCAGCGAGATCTTTAGCATCTGATGCTAGAGGCTTAGGAATGTCATGATCTATGAATTCCTTGAGGCCATTGTCTTCCAACACTACCTCCATCGTATCCTTCCAAGCTATGTAATTCAAGTTTCCCTCCAAGGCATACTCAAGTCGCAAACCATAGAATGACATATTGTTGCTCTGAAGTATGAACTTGCAAATTTGATTTTCACCTACACAGCAAAATCGAATTCTCCTCTTCTATACTGTCTTCAACTCTAATACTATGTAGATTTTTATTGTATATTCAATAGTGTATGTGATATACTAAAACACAAGACAAGAATCTACTCTACTCTTCAGCGAAAACCAAAATTGATCGATGAAACAATAAGCAGAAAAGGAATAATATCAATCACACATAACACAATATTTCTTTGGGTAAAGCAACTGCTAAAATCCCCAACTATCTATATTGCATTAACCAGAAGGTCTGAGAAGAAAATACAATGCTTGTTCATCCTGAACAATTCTTGCACTAGTACAATCTAACTCTCTACCTCACAAGCGAGCTCAAGCCAACACTTAGCCAATTATGTTGCCTGCCAACCCCCTACTTTCTTGTGCAATTCCTATAGGAATTAGCCCATATTTAATTGGAAAATCCACTCTCCATAACTGCGTAATCCAAACATAGGTCCTCAACTGATTACATGCACCATCTATAAAATTCAGAAAAATGTTAGGCCCCTATACTACTAGTGTAA
>APFE031757175.1:0-41928 GCA_000404065.3 Pinus taeda | reverse complement strand
ATTTGATGTAACCCAAAGTAAGATGGTACATTAATTTTAAAGTGATTGGATTAACAATGTGATTGATTTTATTGTAAGCATAGAAAAATTATTGACAGTGTGCATTGATTTTTGTGTTATAGTAATTCAACGTATTAATATTGGAGGGCAAGAGAGAAAATGTAAGATGTTTACTATAATAGATTGAATTAAATATTTGAATGGTTCATGATTTCAACTAGACTTTTCATATAATTGATATGAAAATATGGCAAAACTAATAGGGGTGACAATAAGAATAGTAGATAAAATAGTTGAGAATGATCAGTGCAAGAAACATAGACAAAACTAAAGAGAATAATTATGTGGTCATTTCAGAAAAAGAAAACATGATGTAAGTTTCAAAATATGAAGTTTATCTCAACCAAATACATAATAATGATAATCTAAAAATATGACATTGTTTCCCTCAGCTCGAACGAGCCTAGATCCATCTAAATCTGGATCTATCATGCACTGAGAGAGATCGAATTCGTCGATGTGCAAACCTTTCCTCAAATTCTACACTCCAAAAAGGAGGTTTTCACCTCAAAGTATTTGATCCCTCTGAGCCCATGAAGGATCCAGAGTTAGATTGATCTATTATGGTGGTATCAACAATGCCACTATGGATAAGGCTACTAAATATTCCCCTTCTTTTAGAATCACGAAGCCATTGAGGAAAATGGAAATACCCTAGGGTTATTCAAGAAGAGTGACACAAAGACGATATAGAAAGGGCTATTTTATTTCACCGAATGCTATGTAGAATTAATTCTAAGTAAACATATACCTCACCACATTTAGCTTAAACATAAAAATGTGTAGTGGACCCAACTATTGTTATGAAAATATGTAACTTAGATGCTGTATTTTCTATCAAAAAAGGCACTTGCAATACACATGCTCAAAGGGTAAAAAAATGCCAATAACCAAAAAAGTGGCTCGCCCGCAAAACAAAATGAGAACAACCTTTCAATCCCTACCACATGATGGAAGAAAAAGGGGAAATCGTAAATATCCCTGCAAACCAAGAAGAAGGGGGTATTAAGTTCTAGAATGAAAATGAAACCACTAGAGATAACCATGAGTGAATTGACAATGGTACTAATGCCTAGAATGGAAATGAAGGAGATAGAGATAACCATGAGTGAATTGACAATGGTACTAATGTCTAGAATTGAAATGAAGGAGATAGAGATAACCATGAGTGAATTGATAATGTTACTAGTTTGCACCATGTAAGAGGATGGGAGAAGTTCCATAACAAGAAAGGAAAGAAAAGGAAGATAAGTGAATTTTATATTACTTAATATTCCCCTTTGTATTTTTTTATTTTTTTTCCCTACATCTAGGTAGTAAGGGTGATTGTACTGAATGTTATTGGCATCTGCAAAATGTATTTTTCTTTCTTTTTAAAAATAAAATCAAGGGATTTTTCCCTTTGGAAAACAATAATATATATATATATATATATATATATAGAATATATATATATATATATATATATATATATTATATACTTACTATATATATTCCAATTGGGTTAATCCTCGGGTGGTTTGAGAAATGAATGAAATTCTCCGCACCTTAAAATTTAATTTCTCACGATTGACATAATTATAATTTTTAATATATTAAAATAATTATTATTCATGATAAAAATATTAACATTATATATCTATCTAACCAAATTTATTTCATATTTTAATTTTTAGTTGCATTCAATCTCTACCATCTAATATGACATTGAATTTTTTCAACCTGAATAATATGTATAATAACTTTGAAATATCACATTTTCACTTCTTTGGGTATTTTGGGGTTGATATGACTTTTATGACTTTATGATAATACACCTTTTTAATTAATGACAACCTATATTCATCTTAACCCCAGAAATATATCAAGAGCTGAGAGGGATCAATTTTGTTGATATATAAACCTCTTTGAAATTGAAAATATATTCGATATCTATCAACGCTTATAGATCTAGGGTTACGATGGATCTAGGTTATTTTTTACATACACACATACCATATCTAGGTTGGATCCATCTCTCTATCTCCCCTGTCTCTCTCCCTTCCCTTCTTCTCTACTCTCTCCCTCCCTTTCTCCTTCTCTCTCTCAAGTCCTCTCCTTTTTCATTCCTCTTTCTCCCTTTCCCTCCCACCTCCCTCTATCTCCCCACCCCCATCTCTCTATACCCTCTAACTCTCTTGCTATCTCCCTCCCTTTCTCCTTCTATATCTCTCTCCCTCTCTCCTTGTCTACCTCCTCCTCTCTCCGCCCTCCATTTGTATGTATCCCTTTCTCTCTTCCATTTCTCTCCCTCTCTCTATTCTCTCCTTCTCTCTATATTCCCTCATCTTTTCTCTCCCTCTCTGTCCATCTCAGCCTTTTCACTCCCTCTCTCTCTCTCCCTCTATCTCTCTATGCCTTTTTCTTCGCTCCCTCTCTCTCATCCTCCAACTCCATATCTCTCTTCCTCTCTCTCTATTCATTCCTCTCACTCACTCACTCTTACACATCCCTCTCTCTTTATCCTCCCCACCACTCTCTCTCGATCTCTTCCCTCTAACTCAGTCGCTATCTCCCTCCCTCTATCTCCCTCTCTTCCCTGCCCATCCCCCTCCCCTCTCTCTTCATCCATATGATGGAGAATTTTCCCTCGACGTAATCAATGTTATATGTAATGTCTACATTATGTTATGTAACAAAATCTATTTAAAATTTAATAATATCCATAGTAAAGTGGTGATGGATATCCATGGTTAAGAAACTGGTTATATTGTAAGTTTATTGTAAGTATTAAGTTTTTGTATTCATATTAATTAAATTTAAATATGGTTGTGTTATCATTATATGATGGAGAGTTCTTCCTCTATGTAATCAATGTTGTATGCAATGTCGACAATATTATATGTAACAAAATCTATTTAAAAGTTAGTAATATCCATGGTAAAGTGGTGATGGATATTCATGGTTAAGAAATTGGTTATATTGTAAGTTTATTGTAAGTATTAAGTTTTTATATGCTTATTAATTAAATTTAAATATGGTTGTGTTATCATTATTAGTCATTGTGGGACTCCAACAATCAATTTGTTTGTTGATATCTAACAATTAATTTGTCTGTTGATCACTATTAGTTTAGCATTATTCAATGCAAATTATAATGTTTAAACTTGTGTTGTGATTTTTTATTACTAATCTTAGTATAAAAACCATCCAAAAATAAAATACTTATAGTCAAGTAAATAACATATCTACCATCAATTACTTCCCACCATAAATAAAAGACTTATACTCAAGTAAACAATATATCTACCATCAATTACTTCCCACCATAAATAAAATACTTATACTTAAGTAAATAACATATTTACCACCAATTACTTCCCACCATAATTTAAAAAAGTCTTTCCATAAAAAATGGATAGGAATAAGATGTTAAAAATATACTCGGTGGAGTTATTTCCCACCATTCATGAGTAAAATTGTAAATGTGTAGAATTATTAGTGGTTACTATCCACCAAAATTTATTCAAATTTAGTTACTACCAATGCAGGACTAGGATGATTTTCTATCAGCCATTATGCATTTATCATTGTAACTTACAATTACTTACTCAAAATTTCCCATAGCATAATTTCTAACTTAAGTTATTTACTTAACGATTTCACATCTCAATTTATTAATTACCATCAAAACAATACTATACATCTCAATTTATTGGTTACTGCTAAAACAATACTAGTGGATGATTTTCTATCAGCCATTATTAACTTAGCATTTATCAATGTAACTTATAACTATTCAAATCTTCCCATAACATAATTTCTAGCTTGAGTTGGACGAGTTAACCATTTAATTGAGTTGAAATATAAATGGTAAATCATAAACATTTATATCTACATATCTACCCCTAATAGTTTTATATACTATGTGAACTTCATTATTAAGTAGTGAAGGAATCACATGTCTTCCTCATATTTTTTTTTTTTACTTTCAATTACTTTATCTCGAAATTAAAGTGCAACTTGCAATATTTATCTGGAATATTTATTTATGGTACACCTATTTATTTTTTATCTTTTATTTTTATTGTAAGTATTATATTATTATTTTTAAATGTAACGTTATATCACAACATCTCCTTCATACTACCTAATTAAATACATTGTTAATCAATATTGAAAATTCATTAATATTATGAATATTTTATAATTAATGTTATGAATATTTTATAATTAAAGTGCATCTTAAAATATTTATTTATAGTGAATAAAGGTATTTTATTAATTTTAATTTTTAATATAATTATATTATTATTTTAAAATTTAACGTTAAGTAACAATATCTCAATCTCACTCCTACAGTCTGTCCACGCAATTAAGTATTTTGTTGATAAATTTTGGACAATTCATTAATGTTATTAATATTTTATGATTTTAAACTGACTTTCAAATAGCAAATGTCATTTGTACATTTTAACTGTAATTTACAAAATAAATTTATGGTTAATATAGATTATCCTTAAACGGTTTTTCTTCTACCCACTTTGTTAAGTAGTCTGTTGCCGCAATAATCTATTTTTGCCTGGTACCCGAGTTAGCATATTTGAATGGTCCAATAAAATCCAATCCCCACACTTCAAAAGCTCCTTTGGGATTGAGGAAAGTGTGTATGTGAAATTGATGCAGGAGCATCTGGTCGACAGGGTGAAGACTGAGACCTGGAGGACAGAGTTTCAGAAAAAGATTGGGAAGGTTAAACAGTTCACGAGAGGACAGCAAGACTGTCAGGTTTTTTTTTACAGTTTCATTTTATTTTTCTTACAAAGGTCAATCACAGTCTGTTTAGTTTCTGTTGGGAAATTTTACTTAGTTTACTTTACTGTAGCTATCAGTAATTAATTGTAGTTAATAAATTAGATTAGTGCAAATAATGTATTCAAGCACCCCTTTGTGGGACCGTAGTGACAGATAGGCAAAGTCAGCTTTACAAACTGTCGAACAGAAACTGGAAACAAGAAAACATAACTTAATAACCAATTGTATAAGGTAACTGCTGACAATTATCTACCGAATCACCTCAAAATGTATAAATGGCAAAAACCGAAATCCTACAGGGGTTCGGCAGCTAGCAGAAAAGAAGCATATTCAAGAAATAAACAGAGAAGAATAGTTTTTCTTTCCTTCATCTAAGAATTCCTGTGTACTAACAAATAACAGTCAGCTTATTTAAATTCTGTGCATTTCAAAGTTTCTGAAAAATAACATTCTGTGTAAACTATTTCAATGGATGAATGCCGTGACTGAGAGTCACTAACAGAGATACATATATATGTAAACAATACATAGTCAAATAACAGTGCAGGTGAATAACATAGTGACGGAAGCCCAAATAACCAAGCGTACGACGAGTCCAGTCTAACAAACAATAGACGGGAGCAGAGTAACGGAATCCAGAAGCATAACGACCCCAGGTCAAAGCCGAGTAAGAACAAAACCCAGAAAATAGATTCTAAACATTTGCAAATTCAAAATATATGCATATATATTACAGTGCAGGCTGGTTATAGTCCAAACGAATTACAATGAAACTCGACAAGGGTTCAATGAACCATTCCCACAAATGACAGACGCGATAGCAGATTAAAAGAAAGAGCCACGGCCACGGTTGGAATAATCAAACCCTTAACCTTCTTAAAGACCAAGATACAGACACAACATTACAGTGGAGAACCGAAGGCCACCAGGGCACTTAACCATCAAGAACCAGCAAGCGACTACAGACAAACTAACAGACTTAAAAGATAACGAAATAAACAAGCATAGAGCTACCTGGAGAGTACGCGCAATCTGGAGCGAGGAGCCACGGAGCCGTCACCTGAAAAGGGCCAAAGGAGGTCATGTTAGGGTTTAACAAATATAACCAAACCCTGAACTTAAAGACTCGACCAACAATATATATAACAGAGGAATGAAATAACCGAAAAGACGAAGAACAGAGGAAAGGGAAGACTCGTTACCTGAGGGTGAACGATGCCACTGTTTGTCAAGGCCGAAACCTGACCACGGAGGGGCCACTTTGGTCAATCACCATTCAAAAAAAAGTAAAGGAACTATAGCATGGAGTGAGAAGTTACATGGACGAGAAGGGGGATGCCGAGAGAAGTTGTTGCAGAGCCATCGAACGCACAGAGCCACTGAGCCTACCAGAACCCTCCACATTGAGAAACAACGATATGATACAGCGCCATTGACCAAAATAAATCAACAATCACAGAAACAAGTTAACAGTCGACTGAGCAATCCATAGAAGAATCCGATAGCAAAAACCCTTGGTAAAGTCACAACTTACCAACAAATGCGTGAACAAATCGTACAGACGGAACCACAGTGAAAAACCCAACAACTGAGTGAGAAATTCATAACAAATCGACGGGGTATCGACTGATAACCAGTGACAGAGCCGAGCTCAAACCAGGTCGCAGAGCGATGAAAGGCACAGTGAGAAATGACAATGAACGCGAAGTAAACCAACCAAAAGGGCAATCAGAGGATTAGGGTTGCAGCGTGAACGAGGTGGACAGGTGTTAGCCGGAGAAGGGGCAAGGTACCGGGAGGTAGGTAGGTAAGTACCGCCGAAGTAAATACCGGATCGAGCCAAAAGATTATTAATCAACCACAATCAACATACCATATCCAAAAGTACCGTGGGTAGGTGAGCTGGAGAGGGGCCGCGTGGACGGGCCGCATCAAAATCCGCTAGGAACTCACAGTGAGAACTTGACCTTCGCAATGCTATTATTATGAAGATACTATTATTATAAAGATAATAATAGTTATATGGGGTTTAGCGGCGAGTCTTGTTGGTGAAACCCATTACATGAGGGTTCAAATCTCATTGAGTATATATTTGACCTGTTGTGTCTTGGCTAGAAGAGTAGGCGACCCCATAGAGGACGTCTCAACTCTTGTTGAGGCATAAGTTTCCTGCTATTGTGTGGCTTGCAGGTCTTGTTGAGGTATAAGTTTCCTGCTATTGTGTGGCTTGCACGTTGTTGTACGTAGCCTAGGTTTATAGTGGCAGCGAGTTAGATTTCGTCTCGGCTCGTAGCCTAAGTTTATAGTGGCAGCGAGTTAGATTTGGTCTCGCGTCTTGTTGAGGGGTAAGTTTCCTGCTATTGTGTGGCTTGCACGTTGTTGTACGTAGCCTAGGTTTATAGTGGCAGCCAGTTAGATTTGATCCTGGGTCTGTTCAGGATAACTCTCATCAGGATAACTCGTCTTGGCTAGAAGAGTAGGCGATCCCATAGAGGACGTCTCGGCTCTTGTTGAGGCATAAGTTTCCTGCTATTGTTTGTCTTGCAGGTTGTTCCATGTAGCCTAGGCTTATAGTGGCAGCCAGTTAGATTTGATCCTGGATCTGTTCAGGATAACTCTCACTAGTTACCGATTATCCTAGATTCAAAAAAAATAAAAATAAATAAATAAATAATAGTTATATACATTTTAGCTATATAATTTATAAACCAAATTGATGGTTAATATAAATGTGTATATGATAAAATTATAGTTTGTAATTTATTTTATAACTTTATTTTAAATGAAACAAAATTACAATGTAAATGTGAGTGAGTATTATGTCAAATTTATAGTTAAATTACTTAAACCAACAAAGTAGTGAAATTGAGAACCATTAAAAGTACAATTCAAAAATTTAAAGGAAGCTCCCAAAATATTAGCTATGCTATATTAAGGGGTCTATTCGTATAAAGGTATCTACATTCAAAACCTAGGTTTAATCACACTATGAACACTCGTATGTATGATTCTTGCAACAACAAAAGGATCTTGCAAGAACAAAAGAAAAAAAGGAGCAGCTATGCATATTATAATTAAACTTGTGGGAGTGACTATGCATGAAAGTATCTTATGTAGAGAACTTAGTATTTATCAAGGATCATCTCGACATCTCTACTCATGGCGAGTTTATTCTTAGAGAGCTTATTTTATTCATGGTTCCCCTCCCTAAATAGTTTACTCTCAGAGAACTTATCTTCTTCATGGTTGCTCTCCCTGAGGACATATCAAATGTGACACGAGAATATTTCATTTCATAATTTCGAGAAGTGGAAGAAGCATATAGTTACGAGCAATATATAGTTCATTAATCCAATGTATCAGCAAGTACAAGTCTCCGTCGAAGTCTGCATAAACATGAAAGGGATTGATGTTCCTTTCCATACGAAGTTGAAAAAAATTGTTTGCCATAAGTTTAATGAAAATGTTTCTATCTAATCTTAGCATCATATAGGAGATGAAATGATATTTGTAAAGATATGAAATCCATTTATCTGCAAACCCCCTCCACCCCCTAGGGGATCTCGAAAACCCCCTCCACCTCATAGGGGAATCTCTTTGGGCTTACCATTGACGAAATCGCATAGGATATTAGACTAAATTATATTTTTCTTGTGTTACACTATTCTCGACTTTAGGAGTGGACATTAGAAAATGCTCCATAATTGTAGTACCTTGAATGAAAATGGATTAAGGTGAGGAATAATCTTTATGGTAACATGGTTTTAGGAAATCTAAATACAAGAGGTCACAATGAAAAGAAGAAAATTATGTTTTTTGGGTGCATTGAATTGATCAAGTTGGCCACGTCCTTAATGGATGCACCATTCCACTCACGGGATAACTCAAACATTTTTATTTTTATTTTTTATTTCTTTTATATTGTTATAGAAATTTAACGCTCAAGAAACAAATTGATGTTGCTATGAATTTCCAAACAATACATGCCATGTATTCTAGGGCATAGGAACAATATCATCTATAGGTTGTACTATGTAAATACTTTGTTATATAGAGGGACGGTCATAAAATCTTTGGATTTTTCAAGGAATTTAAGTCTCTATAGCTTATTTCCCAACTAAGGAGTAGGTTATGGCCTATTTTATGGCACAATAGCGGGGCAACCATGATTGGGAACATATCCCACATAGGGGTTTAGAGATAATATCAACTTATACATTTGACTTGGTTGAGGGACAAAAGAATTTTGTACGGAGCTGAAATATATATCCCACATAGGATCATACATTGTGCCAAGATCTAGTTCCTTAGATGATATCCAATAAACATCACTATTTACAATACCTATTTTCATAACATTATTTAGGGAGAAGAATCCTTCCATTTTGAGTTTGTTGTTATGTCGAGCAAGCATGTGATGATTATTTTGACACCTAATGCAAGTGTCCTTCTCAATTAGTAGTTATGGACCATTTCCAATCCACCACCTAAACCATCTACCTGTAAGGGGGAGTCCCTAACCGATGGCTATTATATTGTAATTGTTATGTCACTTTTTTTCATTCCTAACTAGGTTTTGTAATAGTGCCTCTTATCTAATATATACACAAAGAAGATGTCACTTTAGGGATAACCCAGAGTTATGTGTAAATATAAGGAAAGAAGGATTGAAACTAAAAGTGGAGCTCCTTTTCATTAACTAAATTCATGCATGGCATTATTAAATAAATTCTTTTTAATTCTTGATTTAAAGCTTGACCAATGGTGAAAACATCCTCTCCTTCCCTCATTAGATACATCCCCTTTAGGCACACTAAAAGGAGGATGTGGGGGTGGAATTTGATCCACTTATGTGTGCACATGTCAATTAAATTTTCATAATTACAAAGTATACAAGTCAATATTTTTTTGCAATTTAATATTAAACTTGTGATTTTTGTAAAACATCATATCCTCGGATTTAAAGGTCCAAATTGACCGCCACTTAAGCAATTGGACCGCATATCTAGGGAAAAAATTCTAATCTTATTAGGGAAATATTGAGAATTAAATTTCTCTTAAAAGGTACTAATGGTAACCAATAAGTGGAAGACTAAATACAACACACCATAGCACAAATATTTGAATTATTGAAATTAAACAAACCCTACAATAGTTCATTGGTCAAGTTGAAATTATCATATTGTTTTATTAGAAGATGAATTTTTGGTCATTTAAAAGGGTTAAAAAGAGGAATATATTGATATCAGTTTTGGTGCAGGTTAGGAATACTTTTCTTGAATAACGAACACTATTAAAGAGAGAAAAGGGATAATATTGGTATGAGAAACCAATGTGTAACAAGGAGCCATTGCCGTGGCGGTAGTCCCTGCCGAGGTTTGCAAAGACAACACAAATGGATTGTATATTGTCCGATTTGAAATGGAACTGAAATAGTTCATTCAATGTGTAATTCGTTACAAAAATTTCAGTTCGAAGTAAAACATATATTTCAAGGTTGTTAAAATATTTTAAATGGTTATTACCTGATGCTGCTCTCGCTCATGCCCATTGTAAGAGACATATGTCTGAATAACATTTATTGCCCAGTCTTTAGACCTGACAATAAGATTGGATCACATTTAACAGTAAACAGAAACATAGGTAAAATAATACCAAATGCAATACAAACCTCTGCGGTGCTGAGCCCTCCTTTCATGGCTCCACGTTTGAGCTTCATTTGAGCTTCTTCTGACATGGGAGCGTCATCCGAACTCATTTTTCCTACGAGATAATTAACTACCTATTACTTTGGATCACCCCTTTTAGTGGTTGATAACATGATGTGCTCCATTGAGATAATGATGTATATATATATAGATATAGGTTCCTCTGGTACTCTGAGGTATGTTCTATTGGATAAGCTTTAGTATTCGAACTACATGCAGCATGACACGTATTATATAACACGTCCATTTCATATATGGGTACTTGTTTATCCACCATGTTTCACTCTGAAAGAAATGTTCATGTTCGAAGGGTACAATCACATAAACTATTTAATTAGAAATTATTGAATAATTTATAAGAGTGTATTTTTTTAAAAACAAAATATTAAAATAAATTTTTAAATGTGCAATTTATTAATGTTAGTGGAACTTTCCAATTTTACATCAAAATTCCATAAATAGATATTTATGGTTAAGTCTGTGTAATATTTTAAGTTCTATTTGAACAACTAAGAAATGATTTGCTCGATTAATCTATATGTTTAGACAATAGCTTTGCAAATTTTAAAAATATTTTATAATTTAATGAAAAATAAGGCGATCAATTGTTTGACAATTGGTTTAATTTTAAAAATACATATAATCTTTTAAACTGAAATCAACATTAAAAAGTAAAATAATCTATCAATTTCAAACTCAAAATGTAGTATGTTTAATCTAGATGTAAAATGCATACTTCAAAGGACTAAAGTATTTAGATGCTCATTTATGCATATAGAGGTATCAATGTTCATGTGTGTTTTGTGTAGAAGATGCTCATTTATGCATATAGAGGTATCAATGTTCATGTGTGTTTTGTGTATAAGTAGGTATGTATATTTCATTTTTTGGTGAACAACTTCTATGGAAGATCAAACTCTACCAAAAAAATTATGTTAATACATATACACATAAAATTATTTATATTTTTTTATTATTATTATGTAAACTTATATAATAATGATGTTAACAATAACGGCGGAGCCCGACGCTGTGCATTGATTAGGAAAGCTTTTTCATCATAGCTACTTATCAATGGATATATTTCATCATAGCTAGTTATCAGTAGATATATTTGTAAGAATATTAATTAATTTGACATGATATACAATCCTGTAAAGATATTAATTAATTTCACATGATATACAATGCTCGTTATGAATCTCATTCATGTAAATTGTAAAACATGTATTTGTAAAAATATTAATTAATTTAATATGATATACAACCCTGTAAAAATATTAATTAATTTCACATGATATACAACGCTCGTTATGAATCTCATTCATGTAAATTGTTGTAATACATTATTAATTAATTTCACATGAGATACAATACGCTGGTTATGAATCTCATTCATGTAAATTGTTGTAATATAATATTAATTAATTTCACATGATATACAATGCTGGTTATGAATCTCATTAATATAAATTGTTGTATTACAGTAATATTGTCATGTAAATTGTTGTATTACAGTAATATGCAATGTAAAAAAACACAAAGAACATGTTGAAATGTAAAAATATTTTGCTGAAATT
The DNA here is from genome assembly GCA_000404065.3 of Pinus taeda. NCBI lineage: Eukaryota > Viridiplantae > Streptophyta > Pinopsida > Pinales > Pinaceae > Pinus > Pinus taeda. The sequence goes on along the minus strand of APFE031757175.1, from coordinate 29,786 downwards.
GATTGCTATCATCTTCCAATCATCCAATATTAATTTATTCCGAATTAAATTAAATACACGACAGAAACAGAAATAGTACAAACACACATGCATAAAGACTTTCTAGCCTTCTTTCTAGCCTTCTTTCCTGAAGGCTTACCCACATTATCCAAAAAAACAAAAACTAACAAAACAAGATGGCTTACAACAAGCTCATTATGACTAAAGTTTGAAAATTTGAAGTGACAACAGAAATTTAAAATCTTCTCTTCGCGGTTTGAAGTAGCAATGGAATTTAAAATATTAAAAATACATTTTCTTGGTAAATAAATAGAAATTGCAAGTTAAATAATTCTATTACAGTAAGATCATAATATGAAGAAACATATTCAAGACCATAATCTGAAGAAACATATTCATATCACTTTTGCATTTGCTGTATATCACTTTTCTGCTAGTTATAATAAAAAAACAGAGGAATATCAATGACTAGAAAATCACACTTGTTCAATCAGACTCTGACTCGGCATACGAAAAAGAGCGATTTGCCGATAATTAATTGGCTCGACTGATCTCAAGAAAGAAATTAAGCAAAATTTCAGATTCCAAGTGGATGGATGCAATTCTTGAAGACAAAAATGTTTAATCCTATATTTAGAGGAACACACTAGCACCAAAATTTTGGAAACATGTTTTATGAGTAAAAACTCTCTTCAATTTTTGTGGCTCGGCAAAAGAAATTAAACAAAATTTCAGATCTCCAAGTAGATGGATGCAAAAAATGACTAATCCTATTCACAAAGTGACACTATTATTCAAAATTTTAAAAACTCTTGAAAAACTCTTTTATGAGTAAAAACTTTGGCAAATATTTGAACTAGTTCCAAAATTTCCGAAAATAAACCATATACGGTAAAATTAAAATTAATCATAGATTTCAATTTTTTTTTTTTTTAAATAAACCATATCTTCTTCTCAAATCAATCATGGGTTTCAATATGAAAGACCAATTTTAACAGAAATGCTAAATCAAACTAGGTTCTCTTTCCTGTAACTGAAAGAATGTGGCATACCAGCAATAAGTTCCTTTGAGAATATTACGTATAAGGGATGTGTTATAACGGCAAAGTACCTACCTATTTCTATTGAAGTAATTTAAGAAACTTATCTGCATGGGCTCTTCTGAAACTTTTGGCCAGCCATGCTAATGATCTTTTCACGCGCCTATGTGTATTCCTGCGCAAATAGTGCATGGTTAAACGAGCGCTTCCAAACCAGATGAAATAAACCCTTTCCTACCAATAATAATAACAACAAGATTTATCTTTATCTTACTAGTCAGATATTAATCCACCGCACTCCAAGCCGCAAGCTATAAATTTCTTCTGGCGATGAGATGAAGGAAATAAAAGAATGGTAATAAAAATAAATAAAAAAGGGTGCACCCCCAAAACATAGAAACGTATTGCAAAACAACTGAGCAAGAAAATGCCAGAAAGAAAAATCATTGCCAAAGAAGAATACGATGCCAGAAAGAAAAATCGTTTTCAGAGAAGAATAGAAATCTAAAAAAAACATTTAAAATAAAATCACTGCAACATAGAAAAATCGTTTACAGAGAAAGATACAAAGGGAAGAGAAAAAAGTAATTAAAGCCACTGTCATAGAGGTAGGCAGCCCATGAAATAAACAAAAATGGAACTGCCGGAAGGACATTTAGTAGAAACTCTGTATGGATAATAAAAACAGCTATGGGATAATCGAACCACCCATTGAATCCTACATGTTTTATAGCAAAAATGGAATGACCGTTGGAAGGGTGGAGTGGCTGCTTCTCTGTAGTGGGTGCCTTTTTTCCCAAAATAATGTGGCTGCGGACAGAAATAGCAAGTTGCGTTGTCATTATTTTGGTGTTCTCAGAGTTAATGGGATGGCCAACTGTCCTGGTTGCGAGGTAATCGAAGGCAAATTACACTTAATCAAATTGCTAAATACTAACCTGCTGTAGTGCTGCCAGAGTTTGATGATAAATCACCTCTTTGGAAGCCGCTAGTGTAGGGCAGAATCAGAGAAGGCAGTGCGCGGAGGAATTTCGTAATTTTTCCCTTCATTAATGCATGTTGAGGGCTTGCGATTCTATCATCGAGCTAGTTCAACTGTTCATTTTAGGGAAATAACAGTGTCAAAAAATAGCAAAATTTGCCCCAACAAATTTTAGGCAGGTTTCAGAAAATTTTGAATTTGTAGAGTCTAGATAAATCTAGTATCTCGCAGCAACCTCCATAAATTTCTCAAGAGTCCCGTGTCCGATTCCCAGTTCCTTCACAGCTTGAACAATCCCTCTTCAATGTCATCATAAAAATCCTCTTTACACCAGTACACTAGCGCTGCCTTGTAGCCTTGGGTTGCTGAACCCTCAAGCCAATGATCCAATAATGACTTCCTATGCCATAGAAATTCATCAGAAACTTCCCACTTGAATGGCTGCATTACAAGATTTGAGATGTCACTTACTTGAATCACATCTGAATTTACAAGATTTGAAATGTCATTTACTTGAATCACATCTATTTTCTGTGGAAAACCCCATGGCTTCTTTCTGCAGCAGAACCGCCCTTTGGCCCTCAAATTCATTGTCCTTCTAGAAGAAACTGAATCTACTCCCCTTTCCCATACTCGGGTTGTTGTCTAGAAAACGTGACAACCGCCACATGCCCAAGTCACATACACATGCAGATACACATGCAGGGCACATGGAAGCGCACCAACGTGCCAACGTGCCGACAGTCACATACACATGCAGAGGCACATGGAAGGTCACTATCATGTGGCAAAGCATACCAAATACATGTCTTAAAAATATATCAAACATATGTGGAAAGTAGTTAACATGGTCATGTTTTAATGTTGGCTTTAAGATTAGCATTAATCAATGTTAGGGTCGAATGTTTGATATATGTTTTGATCTATTTTCTAAGTTTATGGCAAAAAAATAAAAATTACGGGTAATAAGACTTTGCATTATATGAATGGAATTGTGAATATTCGATAGGATGGAAAATTATTTAAAATAGATATAAATCGAACAAACTTTATATTAAGTTTTATGTTTTGGTTCAAACTAATGTTAATGGTATCGATCTTGATAAAATGTTCATTAATGGTGGCTTTAAGATTAGCATTAATCAGTGTTAGGGTCGAATTTTTGATATATGTTTTCATCTATTTCCTAAGGTTATGGCAAAAAATAAAAATTACGGGTAATAAGACTCTGCATTATATGAATGGAATTGTGAATATTCGATACGCTGGAAAATTATTTATCAAACAAACTTTATATTAAGTTTTATGTTTTGGTTCAAACTAATCTTAATGGTATTGATCTTATAAAATGTTCATCTCTGAAAACTTTGGATAATAAAAACTTTTCATCTCTAAAAATTTTGGATAATAAAAAAATTTCATCTCTGAAAATTTTGGATATCTTATTTTTACTCCGAACATAATGCCTTGAAAGCTGTGAAGCGCTGAATAAGACCCCCAACTTTGTTGTCCAATCAAAAATTACATAATAAATTTTATATTATTTTGTAATATGAAAACTTTGGTTAAAGTTGTGATGTACACCGATATTTTTTGGTCAAACAAGAGATTAATACGCAGTCAACGCACAATCGATCACTAAGAGTCCGAGGCAAGGACTAATAATATGGTGTGAGAAATTACTAAATTCCTCATCAATTAGTATAAGTGGATGATAGAGTAAACCACTTGGGAGGATTATTTCTTCATATAAAAGCATTTATAGCGAATCAATTGAGGTTGTACTTAGTTAAAGGAAAAGGGTATACTAAACCCCTATGTCTTGAGCCATTACATTGTTATCGGTATATTATTGTTTTCAACTTAGAATGTTCATTATTGATATTATAATTTTTGCCTCTTATGCATATAAAGAATATCTAATTTTAAGCATCATCAAAAATTATTTATAAATGCAAAGTGAAAAAGATTTTTTCTCCTTAAAGTGGAATTCTTATGCATTTGTTTTTTCACTTGATTTGGGGTAGTATTATTGAAACAATGATTTATATGTTTGTTTCATGCATAAAAAAAATTATATATGTTCTTAGGTTAATTCTCAATAATTTTTTAATTTTTCTAGAATTGTTTCACTTACCACAAATTTATTTTACCTTCAAAATCACCAATATTTTATAAAAAATCTATATAAAATAAATCTAAATCTAAATTTTTATAAAAATATGAATAAACATTTTTTATATATAAAAATCTATTGAAATAACTTTATAATAAATTTGTGCAGTTTGAAACTGTCTTAGAATATAGTATAGCACAAATAATGCCATGTTATTCAGACATAACGTGTTTGACATGTATGAAACTGTGCACATGTTTTGAATTCATATAATAAAAGTATCGTACACAAAATTGATTACAACAACTTATTATTATTATTAATTATGAAAACAGTTGGGACAACAAGCTATCGGAAGTGCAAAAATTCCTTAATTTTTCTCTATTGTACACTGAAGTGAAGGATACAGGTCGGATTCAACAATGATTCAACTCCAAAGTTACTAATGATTGTAGGTTGCGTGTGCCAATCCAACGCGAATCTGAAAAGATTTCTCGACAGATTTCTTGCAAAAGATCCAAAGAACCAAGGACGGTGAATTATGATGAGAATATGGGTCAAGTGGCACCTTCTCTATAATGAAAAACATGGAAGAACATGAAAAAGTATAAATTTATGGGATGTTGTAGCACACCTCTTAATTGTTTATGCATGGCACATGAAAACTACACAGGTAGCTTTTTGATCCACCACCCAGTGATCCACATAGTAAATCTAAAAAAATATATAGCAATCTGGAAATTACAATGAAGCTATCAAGCTCTCATATAAGCAACCAATCCAGGTGAACTCATCAATTCGACATTCAATCAGTTTCAAGCGGCGAGTGTTATTGCTTAGATTTCAATTTCATTATTTTTCTTGTTGTAGACATTGGTCATAATGAATTAACGCGAGGATGGGCCTATTTAGTTCTCTTAGGTTTGGTGTTTCCTATTTATTCCTATGCAATGGATAAGCTCAATCTTTTATCATGTTTTAATCCATGTTTTAAATGGTTAAGTAATTGTATTTTCAAATATTCTACTTCTATTTGAAGGGGTATGCCATGGAAAATTAGGTATGTTTGTATCATTCCTCTTGCTTCTTTTGTATAGGGTTATGCTGTTTTTATTGCTTCTTGTCACCTAGATTTATTCTATCTTTTTTAGTATTTTCCATGCGGTTAAGATGGGCTCATGGGAAAATTGATTCTTCAGATGTAGTCTTTATAGTTAAATCCTAGCCCTCTTAGGAATGTCGCCTATAGGTGGTATCCATGACAGGTAGCATAGGTTGAATCTTGAACCATATTCCCCTATGAGCATCTCTAAATGTGTTTTATTGTTGTAGTTCTTGTGGTGTTCACCCTTCCATGGAGTTGTGAGGTAGATTGGTTTTTCTTTGTGGGCATGCTTTCCCAGAGTCATGGACTAATAAACAAATTTAATTGAAAGGGGAGAGTTTATGTTTTTTCATGGCCTTGTTCAATGCTTAAACACCCCTTGTGTGGTCAGTTTCTAGTCAAAGTGGTTTCCTAACTAATTTTGGGTCCTGATTACTCCTTTGACACTCGCTAAGCCATGTTAAAGAGCATGAGTGCACCATGGAGTGGCTTACTATCACAAAATGGGATGGGCTCTCACTAATTTGCAAGCTAAAATTTCAACGGTTAGCTTCATGGAGCTCACTCGCTAGCCAATACAACAAAAAACCACTCAGGCACGAAGGCAAATTACTGATGAGATACACACTCTCATGGACTATAAAGTTCTAGTAGAAATAACTCATTATATTTTAGATGAAGGACATACTAGAGGTCGTTATAAACAATGCATGTACACATGGGACATCTATTGACACATAAAGTTGCTCCTTGGAAGAGTTTTGGTCAATAGAAATTAGATCAAGGGAGACATTCTTTTTACTCTAAACAAGATGCAAATGATAGCTATGGATCAAAGACTCGGTCATCTTGAAAGACACATAAGCATTTATGATTATTCATGTTGCTCCCATACAACAACAAAGGGCCCATTCATGTTGAAGCCTCAAATTGACATAAATTAGTCTAAATATCTTTTACTTTCTAGGTTTTGAACTCTTTTATGATTAAGTTATATAGTTTTCTATCTAAAAATGTCCTAGAAAGCCCAACAAATAGTATAGACATTTTGGTTTAAGTTACGTTGGGAGTACCATATGTTTTGCAATTTTGAAGCAAGTGAAGTTCTCTGTATAGTTTGGTCGTCCATGTGGAAAATCAAAATAAACTTAAAAAATAACTCTTAACCCTTCAATTTAATATATTATAAATAATATGATAATTATATTTTACTATAAAAATTTTGATAATTATAAGTGATAGTAAAAATGTAGTTTCAGATAAACATTTCAACCATATACAAAAACTTATAACAAACCTGTAAAATAATAACCAAAAACTTAGACATTTCAACTCCTCCTAATACTCTGTCAATATTTTTGCTCTAAAAAAGATTAATTTTTTTTAAATAATATATTAAAAAACGTACAACTCAACCATTATACATTCACGAAGAATCTCCCTTGGAAACAACACAGAAAATGACCTATTGAATAAGAAAGCATACCGTTCATGTTTACTCTTATGTCTCCACACTGGCACCTAGAACATAGCTATAATGTAAACGACTTTTCTTTGGACACTGCTAGACCGATGTCTGGATCATTTGGCACCACACTCAACAAGTCCAAATGCTGTTCTGAATAATTTATTATATAATCTGTAGGATTTTTCACAGGCTCATAATGATAGATTAAAAACGAATAGCAATAATTATAAATGGAAGATTTTGCGGACATATCGGATTTCCAACCAGTAGGACAAGCAGAGAAGAACATAAATCGTCTTTGAAAAATTATCTAATACCTTAATTATTAATGAAGAATTTGGCAGAGATATAGGATTTTCCACCGAGGAGGACAACAGTACAGAACATAAGTCGTCTTCGCTGACATAACAATTGATGCTTCAGTAACAATATTATAACTCATAATTGCCATTCACTCTCCTTATATTCTGTGGAGCAACAACCGTAAATAAAATATTCAGAACAGTTTACTATGCTGGACCTGCTAAGTCTGGGCCTACGCAAGTGCAATTATTCACCTAGATCTTGCCAGGTATTCATAATATCGAGCTTCAGATGGCGTTCTCTGCAATTTCAAGTCCCTGTGAAACTTGTCGATGAAAACTCCTGCAGCGAGGTTCACATCCTGATCTTCATCCCCTGCATAAATGCCACTTTGAAAATTATTTTCAGGACTCGCTGCCGGCGATTGCAAATTAGAAGAGGAATCAGAAACAGGTTCTGGCGGCTTCTCCTCTACTGGCTTCACCACGGAGGTCGATTGTCCCCTGTGTCGATTCTTGTTTGGTTTCACGCACTTATCTGGGCTGCATCCATGTACCAGTTTAAATAACCACTTTCCATCCATCTTACAAGAGGATAGAATAGATGTATTCAACTAGGAATTACTGATTAGAACTGGGTTCAGACACAGAAAAATTCAGAAGATGATACAGACAGCTTAAGTATAAGAACAAAATAATTTGTGAGGATTTCCCTCACAAACTGCAATACTAAAGAGAAAAATGAACAATGGGAGTACTATAAAATTTAAATGCAGAGGAAAGTTTTAAACTGAAAGTTCAACGCAAATGACCAATTGTGTGTCTCATATATATATAACAATTGTGTCTCTCATATATATCTATATATATAGAGGTGAGAGAGAGAATGGGCATCCAATATAATAACAAAGCACATTGTAAACATCAGTGCCAGGCGGTATCGCGTGGAGGACAGTCCACTGATCTATATTCATCGTTCTCATTTCTTGTTGTGAATTATTAAACATTTCGGAGCAGATTCGCACGACTTTTGATGTGTTGACAGTGGGATCGGTACGCTGTAATTACAATTTTATAAAAAGTTATACTGTTTGAAGTGTATTGCTTTCAGATTTTATGGTTTTATAGAAAGTTATCATATTTCAATTCTTCGCTTTCAATATGCAGATTTTGCTTTCGAAAAGTCTTTGCCAGGTTGTAAGAAGCATCGTGGTAGGCGCCACGTGATGAAAAGTAATGAAGCAAGCAGTGACATGCAGCCCGGATTGAAAATATTTTTAGCAATGATACCACTCCATTTCAATCTTGTTGGCTGAAGAGGAGGTTATTATAATTTTGTAATACTAGAGAGGAGGTTAAAGCAGTTTTGGTTCGAATGTGCAAATTTACAATATGTATCCCTTGGGATTTTGAAGCGATCATATTATCGAAAAAAAATGGTCACGTTTGGATTCGGTGAAGTAAAAGTATTATGTGTTTTGAATATATATATAATTCATTCAAAATTATATAAAGTCTAATCAATTAGAAACGCAATTAGAAAAGAAAAACAAATATTTTGGTGGAATAACTTTCTATATAAAGAATGGTTAATTTAAGATGGTAAATTTGAGAAGGGAAAAAAATTGAATTTACTTTCCATCACTGATTATTTTTTTTATAATTAATGTGATTTAATTAAATAATAATAATTATTTAATATATATTGATACAAATTGATAATTATTATAGCTAAATTTTATTAAGAAAAATCTAAAAAATATTATATAAATATACAATATATTGAAAAATCAGTTATTATTAACATGAGAAGTGGTAGTTTTTCAACATATATGACATTACATGTGTGAAAATACAATAAGACTTTTAATTATTTACTAATTAGATTATGTGTGAAAGAGATAAATAGTAAATATTATACGAGTCAAAGGGAAATTCATAATGATCAAAAGAACAAATCACTTTCCATCATCTAGCTTTCTCAGTTTTAAAAAGATAAGATTTATTTATTTATTTATTATTTATTAATCAAAACACACTATTCATGATATTCATGATATATGTTACTCTGTAAAAATTTAAAACAAATCATAAAAATAGTTATATTCTAATATTATTATTAATTGGAGTAATCATATAAATGAAATTGTTAAATCTTTATAGGTATTGATCCATAATAAACATCAAATCATCCATAATACATTTTAAATTATTGAAATAAAAATAAAATTAAAAAATTAAATTTTTTATTTTAAATTCTTATATATTAATAAAAAAATTATATATAACTACATTATAACTTTATTTTAAACACTCTCTCTCTCTATATATATATAAAAGTTAAACATATATACATTTGAAAAAAAATGGAAAATGATTCTTGTTAATAGAGATTTACTTCAACTTTATCATGGAGATTGTTATTTATAAATAGATTTTGTCAGAATACTATGGGCCAATACCTTGGCTTATCAATACCACATGTGAAAAAAATCATAACTTTTTTCATATGAAACTTGTTCATTTGACATATTTTTTTAAATAATTAATTTATGTAAAATAATACTCTCAATTTAATTAATTGATTTTTTTCAATCTTAATGTTTGATTATGTATACTACTAAAAATATGGTAGAATATTCTGTGGAGGTTAAATCTCTATCACCCACCTAATAAGTATTGATAATTAAATTAAAATTTTGGAAACCTTATTTTAAAATAAGCATGCATATTGGTATACCTATGAAAAGAATTAATCTGAGTTAAACATATATATACATTTAGAAAGTTATGTAACAATATTCTTAACCATGGAGTTTCTCCTCCACATTATTATTATGATTTTTAACTAGTAAATAAGCTCCTTTAAAATGTCATGGAAAATACTTTAGATTATCAATATAATATTCCCAATAAACTATAGAGCATGTTCATCTCACATATATTTATATGACATTTTGTTTCAATAAATTAATTTAACTAAAAGGGAATAAAATGAATAACTACTTTTGTGATAACTTAACCAGTACTAAAAATAGTACAACCACATTAAAAATATTAATGTGGCTGATATAGTGGACAACTTCATAAATATAACAAAAGAAACTATTGCAACAAGAAGAATGTCTTACCAATGCACAGTTTTACACATCTTATTGTAAAATGGACCATTTTTCTAAATAAAATTTGCTTACATATAAATGAAATGAATGGTATAAATAATAATAAGAAACTTATCATGGAGGAACCTATTAGAATTGGGATAATCTCAAACCCTAGGAAATCAGTAGGTGTGGAAGCCACTTGGCACGAATCTATTTTTTTTTAATTTATTAAATGTAATGGATGATTTTGGTAAATAAAATATTCTTATATATAAATGAATGTCATAAATAATAATGATGAACTTATCGAATTAGAATAATTTCAAATCCCTAAGAAATTTGTGGGTAGGGGCAACTTGGCACGAATCTAATTTTTTAAATTTATTAAAAGTCAATGCAACCTAACAATCCTTGTAACACACTATAACCCTTGATAAGCATTCAAAATAAGCATATAATCCCTTGAGAATCAATATCGGCCGTAAATTAAAAAATAAAAGTCAATAAATCGTCATTGACAGTAAGTTGAAATAACAAGTCTTCGACAAATATATTATTAGAAAATGTTTTTGTGATATTATCTAATCTTTTCACCGTAATACCTATTATTCTTCAGTCTAGGGATTTGATTTATAGATTCAACAAAGCTGAAATAAGAAGTGTTCGACAAATATATTATTAGAAAATATTTTTGTGATATTATCTAATCTTTTCACCATAATACCTATTATTCTTCAGTTTAGGGATTTAATTTACAGATTCAACAATTTTGGTTTTGATGCTTTACATCAATGGGTCTTTACAACTTGGACCACCAACTGTGAGAAATATGTATGCTCAAAAGTTTTTTTCATTGTTCAATTCAATACCCAAGAGGATTAAGAGAGAGAATTGAAGGAAGGACCCTAGTTTTGGGGAAATGTAGGGATTTTCATTACCCCTTGGTTTCTAGATTTTGATGTTACAACAATGGTGGTATCACCAATGCCAATATGGATGAGACAAACAAATATTCCCCTTCCTTTCTAGAATCACAAGGTCATTGAAGAAAATGGAAACACTTGAGGTCATTCAAGAAGAGGGACATTGAGAGAATAGAGAAAGGGTTATTTAGTTTCATCAAAATCTATGTAGAATTAATTGTAGGTAAAGGAATACCTCACCACATTTAAATAAAACATAAAAACATCTAGTGGTTCCAACTATTATATTATTAAAATATGTAATTGAGATGTGGACACAAGCCACATATAAAAAACACCCATAAAAGAAAATGTGGTTGACTTGCAAAAGAAAATGATAACAACCTTGGAATCCCTACCTAATGAAGGAACAAGAAGGGGAAATCACAAATATACCTCCAAACCAAGAAGAAGAGGGTACTCAGGTCCATAATGGAAAAGAAACCACCACAGATAACCATGAGTGAATTGAAAATGATAGTAGTTGGTCCACTGTGAGGGATGGAAAAAATTCGATAAAAAAAAATTGAAAGAAAGAGAAGATAAATGATTTTATATTAATTAATCTTCCCCTTTGTATTTTTTACTTAGTTGTTTTCCCTGTTTCTAGGGAGTAAGTTTCTTGTACTAAATGTTATTGGCATATGTAAAATGCATTTATCTCTCTCTTTTCAAAATAAAATTAAGGGTTTTTTTCCCTTTCGAAAATAATAGTAATACTTAGAAAACTATTTATTTAGAGTTTATATTTATATATAAAATATTTTATATAATACTCATTGGGTTATCTAGGTGTTTGGAGGAATGAAGAAATTTCCACCCAAATTTAATTCCATTCAATTGACATGACAAATATTAATGATATATTCTTCAATAGACAATATTATACTTAGATAAAATAATAATATATAATATAACACATAATAATAATAATATATTAAAATAATAAATATACATAAAAATACTGGCACCTATCTATCTATCTACATAAATTTATTTCATATTTTAATTTTCAATTGCATTCAATCTCTACCATATTATAAAGCATTGAATTTATTCAATCTAAATAATATGAATAATAAAATTAAAATATCACCTTTGGATTTCCTGGGTTTGTTATCACTTTTATGATTTTATGATAATATATTTTTTCAATTAAAACCAACTTATATATCTTTTCAATGAAAACCAACCTAGTTCAATGTTAACCTCGTAAATCTATAACTGCCGAGAGGGATCAAATCTCTTGAGATACAAATCTCTTTTAGAGTGAGAAAAGATTTGATATCTTTAGACGCTTGATAGATCTAGGGTTAAGATGGATCTAGGTTAGTTTTTACATGCACACATACCATATATAGGCTCGATCCATCTCTCTCCCTCGTATCTCTCTATTTTCCCTTCTGCTCTACTCTTTCCCTCCCTTTCTCCTCTCTCAAGTCCTCTCTTTCTTATTTCCTCTGTCTCCCTTTCTCTCCCACCTTGTTTATCTCTCTCCCCATCTCTCTCTGCCCTCCAACTCTGAGGCTATCTCCCTCCCTCTCTCCTTTTGTATCTCCCCCTCTCTCCCCCCTCCATCTCTATGTTTCCCTCTCTCTCTTCCCTTTCTCTCCCTCTCTCTCTCCTCTCCTTCTCTTTGTATTCACTCCTACCCTGTTTCCCTCTCTCTCCCTCTATCTCTCAATGCATTTTTTATTCCAATCCTCTCTTTCTCCCTTTGACTCTAGATCTCTCTTCTTCCCTCTCTCCTCTCTCTCTTCATTCCTCTCTCCCCCTCCATCTTACACCTCCTTCTCTCTCTCTCTCTCTCCTCCCATCACTCTTGATCTTTGCTCTCCAACTCTATCACTATCTCTCTCCCTCTCGCCTTCTCTTCCCACCCCCTGGCCCCCCCTCTCCTCATCCATATGATGGATAATTTTCACTATATGTAATCAATGTTATATGTAAAGTCTACAATATTTTACATTTTGATTTTTTTTATTATGAAATGATTTATGGTTTTGTGGCAACAAGCCATGGTATTGTAACTAAAATTATTTAAAATTTAACAATATCCATGGTAGAGTTGGGGTGGATATCCATGGTTAAGAAACTTGTTATATTGTAAGTTTATTGTAAATATTATGTTATCATTATTAGTCATTTCATCTAACAACCAATTTTTCTATTGATCACTATTATTTTAGTATTAACCAATGCAAACTATAATCTTTAAATTTGAAAAATAATTATTTATTTTTTAATATTATTAAAAAAAAAAATCAAACATTTGATTGGAGCATAACTTGTATTGAAACCTTTGCAGAGAAATGCCATGTGGATAATTGTGTTACATATTTTATGCCATAATTTATCCACTTCACATCTAAATTTACTTATCCACTTCACATTTCAATATATTAGTTACCGTTAAAGCAAGACTATATGATGATTTTCTATCAACCATTATTAATTTAGCAATTATCAATGTAACTTATAATTATATATTTGAATTTATAACTTGATTTATTTACTTATCCACTTCACGTCTCAATTTAGTTACTGCCAAAGAAATTCTATAGGATGGTCTTTTATCAACTATTAGTAATTTAGCAATTATCAATGTAAGTTATATTTATTTCTTCAAATTTTCTCGTAACATAATTTCTAACTTGAACTTGGAAAGAAAATTATAGGTAATTACTTTTATATACTATGTCAACCCCATATTATGTAGTGAAGAAGTTACATATCTCCCTCATACTATTTCTTTTTTTTTCTTTTACTTTTAATTACTTTATCTCTAAAGAGATAAATTAATATGGAACGTGAAATATTTAGTTATTAGTTTTTATTTTTTAGTGTAGGTATTATATTATTAGTTTTAAATGTACCTTTACCTCACAACATCTCCCTCATATAAAACACCTCTTTTCATAATTAAATACTTGTTGATTGATACTTGACAATTCAATAATATTATTAATATTTTATAATTTTAATTAAATATCACATCTCATTTATACATTTTAACTATTATTTTTAAGCCAAATTTATGGTCAATATAAATGTCTCTATAATAAAACTATAGTTTGTAATTTATTTTCTAACTTTATTTTAAGTGAAACACAATTACAGTGGAAATGTGATTGAATATTCTATCTAATTTAGAGTTCAAATAGTTAAACAAACAAAGTAGTGAAATTGGAAACCATTGAATGTACAATTCAAAAATCCAAACGAAGCTTCCAAAATATTAAATATGTTATATTAATAAATCCATGCAGATAAAGGTATCTACATTCAAAACATAGGTTTAATCCCACTATGAACACTCATATGTATGCCATATTGTAATAAGAAAAGAAAAAAAAGGGAGGAGGAGCTATGCATATTAGAATTAAACTTATGTGATAGAGGAAGCATGAAAGTATCCTATAGAGACAACTTTGGTAATTTCTTGGATCATCTCTATATCTCTACTAATTGCTAGTGAGCCTATCTTCTTCTTGGTTCCCCTCCCTGAAGACATGATGAAATGAGATACAAAATAAAAGATAAATTTAAAATATTGAATTTCATATTTTGGAAAAATGGGAATCGATATTCCTTTTCATAAGAAATTGATTTTTTTTTAATGTCATTAGTTTATTGAAAATATTTCTAGCCATTAGGAGATGGAGTGATCTTTAGAAATATGTGAAATTAATTTATCCACAACCTACCCCTCTCCACCCCATAGCGGTCTCTTTGGGCTTATCATCGACGAAATCACATAATCTCTTTGGGCTTATCATCGACGAAATCACATAAGAGATTAGACTGAATTATATTTTTCTTGCGTTACACCATTCTCGAGTTTATGAGTGGACATTGGAAAATGTTACATAATTATAATATCTGGAATGAAAATGCAATAAGAGGAGTAATACTTTCTAAGGTAACATGGTTTTGGGAAATCTTAACTAAAGAGGTCACAATGATAGGAACTTTATGATTTTGGGGTGCAATGAATTGATTAAATTTGTAAAGAATTTTTAATGGATAAACCATTTTACTTAGGAAAACTCAAAAAAACTCTTATTTTTATTTATGATATTGTCATAGAAATTAAACATGAAAAAATTGATGTTTTTATGAATTGCCACATGTATTCTAGGACCTAGGAGAAGTATCATCTATAGGTTGTACCATGTAGATACTTTTTTATACAGAGGGAGCATCATAAAATATTTGGATTTTTCAAGAAATTTAAAATTCCATAACTTCTTTCCACACTAAAGAGTAGTTTTGGTCTATTTTATGGCACAATAATGGAGGAGCAATAATGGAGGAGCCATGATTGGGAACATATCCCACATATGGGTTTGGAGACTATATTAATTGATATATTTGATTTGGTGGAGGGACAAAGGAATTTTGTAGGGAACCAAAATATAGATCCCACATAGGATCATACTTTGTTCTAAGATCCAATTCCTTACATGATATTCAATAGACATCACTATTTACAATATCTATTTTCATAACATTATTGAGGAAGAAGAAGCCTTCCTTTTCGAGTTTGTTGTTATGTGAATCAAGCATGAGATTATTATTTTGACACCTAATTCAGGGGTCCTTCTCAATTAGTATTTATGTACCATTTCCAATGCACCACCTGAACCATCTACCTCTAAGGGGGAGCCCTAACTAATGGCCATTATATTGAAATTCTTATGTCACTTTTTTTTCATTCCAAAGACAGTTTTTGGAATATAACCTCTTATATAATATATACAAAAAGAAGATGTGACTCTAGGGATGATCATGATTTATTTATTAATATAAGGCAAAAAGGATTGCCACTAAAAGTGGAGTTCTTTTTAATTAACTATTTCACTTTATTCACGCACGGTATTATTAAATAGATTCTTTTTAAAGCTTGAATTAAACCTTGACCAATGGTGAAGGGCTCCTATATTTACACCATTAGATCCAACCTCTTAGAGCATATTAAAAGGACAATGTATAAGTAAAATTTAATACACATATGTGTATACATGTTAATTGAATTTCCAAAATTATCAAGTATACACATCATTTTTTTTTCCATAATTACAAAATATACAAGTCAATATTATTTTGCAATACTACCACTAATATTAAACTTATAATTTTCTAAAAAAATCCTATCCTAAGATTTAAAAATCCACATTGAGTGACACTTAAGCAATTGGGCGGCATATAGACTATAATTTTTAAGAACAAATTCTAACCTTGTTAGGGAAATATTGAGATCCCAAAATAGAAGGATCTAATAGCTTATACCTAAATCGTTTTTAAAAGGTACGAATTACAACCAATAAGTAGAAGACTAAAAACAACATAGCGTAATATTTGAATTATTAAAATTAAGCAAACCCTAAAATAGATCGTTGTCTAATGTTGAAATTATCATTTTATCATCATTTTTATGGGAAGATCATTTTGTGGTCATTTAAAAAAAAGTTAGAAAAAAAATCATATATGAATATTAATATCAAATTTGGTGTAGATTGGAAATAATTTTCTTAAATAATGAATACTATTAAAGAGAAAACGAGATAATATTTATACGAAATGAGTGTGTACTAATATGCTAAGAGAAATTACTAAATTCTCTATCAATTAATAGAATTTGACGGGACCCAGCTCACTTGGCACACATTTTTCACTTTTATATGTGGTTGGGAAGGTTTACATGGTGAACAAAAATCTTTGTTTGCGGAATTTCGTGAAGTTGGTAGCTGGAGAATTGAATGTAGGGAGTAAATATCTGTACTCTGCCTCGAAATGGTTCTCGTCCACCTTACGCGCCTTAACCCTAACTCTTCACGACATTTTCTCGATTGTTCTTCGTTGGTTTTTTGCTCTGAGGTATTTTGCTCCAGCCGAGGGTTTGTTGGTCTCTATGATAGAATACTGTGTGCGTGGTGCTGTTGGTATGTTCGGCTACTGGTGCTATCTAAAAACTCGAATCCTCCACTGGTTAATCTGTTTACACGTTTAATGGCAATGATTTTTGGTTGTGAAGGCTACTCGGCCTAGTTCCATGGCTTGACTTCGGTAAGTAGTTTTGTTATTCTTCTCTCCCTTGCATGCGTGGGTTCCTGGGCATATTACTAGACTCTGGTTATGGTCATTATATCTGCTATCTGTATTTATATTGTGGTTCTTGGTCGGGTTCCTTGGTAGCCGTCGATAGAAGTAACTGTATTTTGATGTGTTTCTTCTGGTTCCTTGATGTCTCTGGTTCGAATCCTGTTTGGATATTGTTTGCTTGCGGTTGTTCGACTTTCTCACAGTGCAGCACTGTATTGGCTTGTAAGCACGGGACTTTTCGGGCACGCGTCTCCTGTTTGGGAAAGGTAGATACTCTTGTCCCTGCTTCAATATGGCTTGCCCTCTCGTGCTAGAACTAACCCAATTCGTTCCTTTGGTCGACAGTCTCTCAGGCTCTTCAGGTTGTCATACAATTGTATTCGGCTGTGCTTTCCAGGTAAATTCTTTTTTGGGTTTTTATCTCCCTATAGGTATTCACATTCTCCCTGAATTTCCTTCATATCATCTGTTCTAACATACATGAGTTTTTGTCTTTGCATGTTTCTGTTGGTGACCTGGGCGGTGGGTCTTCCATCGCTTTGTTTGTTTTGTCGTTCTCTTTCTGGGTAGGCCTGAAACCCCAATATTTGGCTGCAGTCTCAATTGTTGTTAAAGACCCATTTTCTGGTCTAGGTCCTTGGTCACTGTATGCATTTATTCGATTGTATTTGTGTTTTCGTTGCTCCTGTATTAAGTGTGTAAGAGTTGGGAACCACTCGTTGATTGTTTTTTATCAAACCCTGGTTCTGGGTTTTCTAATTCACAAGCTTTTCTGACTACAAGTCGTACTCTGCTCTGTTTATATATTGGTGGACTTTGCCTTCCGTAGTGTTTGTTTGGCTCTACCAATGGTTACTGTAATTGTGGTCCTTCGATGGTTTAAATGAAAATTTTCAATATAAAAGAGAATGTACAGTTTTAGTTACCTCTGTGCATTTTGATTCTGGATTGTTGGTTGTTCTTTATGTCTTCGAACGCTGGAAAATTGTGTTTGTTCATATGCAAATCCCTTGCCTTCGTTTCTTGAATGTTATATACTGGAACTCTTGTTCAACCGCGTGCAAAATGAATCTTTGGCTGTCGGTTATTGTAACTGTGAATCACTGTGACTTCGTTTGCTTGCTTAATATTTGACTGCGACTCATGTTTGAATAGTTGCAATAACAAATTGATGAATATTATTTGTACAGTAATTTAACAGATAGTAAAGAACGTAAATTCACTTAAGTAATCATTTATACAGATGGTACAGATGGACAATGGCTTTCTGGTTGAATGCTCTCACTGTTTCTATTTCTTTGTCTTCTTAATTAACCCAACTCTACTCAACTGAACTGAACCCCTCTCTGTTACATTTGATTTGTCTTTATAGCTCTCTCTTTTCAGTTGATGTTTACACTTAATCCAACTCATACAGAATATGGTTACAAAATTCCTACTTTTGTCAATAACTATATTCATTTGGCATTTCAAGACTTGTAGGAACAGTTGGCTGTTACTTCCCTAATTAAATGGACTATTCCCTAACTAACAATTGAGCTACAGTAATCCTAACTGAAAATAAAAAGAGATGTCTAAATTCACTGACTTTGTAAAATAAACTAAAAGAAAAATTATTTCCTTAAGAATTTAGCAATCCAATCGATCACTAGCTTTTGAACCTGGTTGTAATTCTTTTTGCCCAATTTATGGTGAGCTGAATGCTCCTGCATCAGAAGTGAATGTGAATACTAAGGTTGTCATAACCCTCCATATGAATAAACAATAATATAATTAAATATTTCGTAGTAAAAAAAAAAATTTAATTGTTTATTTATGTATACGGAATTATTTTCATAACCTTAGCCAAGTTTCGTAACATGAACTTTGGTACAAACATATATATTACAACCCTATGCTTTTTGCGTGAATAACAACTTGCGTCTTTCCACCCGCAATGTTGGACTATGGTATTAATTGGCTCCTGCATTTTTCGGATTTGGTCATACGGAAAATATGAATGCGCTCCAGGTGTGCCTCGATCCACGCCAGGTGGCCTTTTCCAGAGAATGCTGACCATCGATCCTGCCACGGTTCGCGAGGGTAGCTCTGGCATTGAATGTTCTTGGGTTTAGTCCAGACCTCGGGATGTTGATGGTGATCCACGGCGGAGGTTTGTTCCTGCGCTTCCCTGATTTACATTGGGGTTTTATTCCCCTGTCTCGGCTAGGGCTTCCATTTGCTTTTCCGTCGAGAGACTGCTCTGGGTTTTACATTCGCGCGGCCGCTGAAAAACTTGGCCTGATGCTTCGGCCGTTCAACCTACAATCGCATCTGGGTAACGATGAATTTCTGAACCAGTCCTCAGTCCGTGCATCGTTGTATCAGGTGAACGTGAGCTTTTTACTATTTACTTCATTGTTATTTCTTCTGGTTATAACGCTTGACTAAACTTGGTTTCTAATCGATTTGTTTGTGTGATGGAGATAGGAATCATCTTCCGGTGCGGTAGCGAGGCTGTGCATTCCGAAATTACTCCCGCTGTCATCACCAGAGGTAAGCCCTCCGTCCTCAGAGAGAGAGGTGACTGAGTTTCCCACGCCGAATGTTTTAATACTTACCTTTGTCTGGCCAGGGACTGCGATTCCATGGATGGTTTGTTGTTCTTCGACTTCTCTGTCAATGAGGGGTTTGGCCGTTACTGTTATCGGTTTCCAACCATGGGTTATTATCCTCAGATCCTCTTTCCTGAGGATGAGGTTTTTATCTTGTAATTTATTGTTATGGGTTTTCTTAATGTAAAATCCGAGGTAATGCCACGAATCCCTGGATTCGATTCGGCTTCCTGGAACAGTTAATGATGAGGACTGGTTATTTATACAATCATTTTCTTTTGTATCTATGTACAGTGTTTTGCATGCCGCGGCAGCTCGTCTCTGCGTGTTTATTAGTTTCTCAGTTATACATTTCATACTTTATCATACTGGAACAGTTTATAAGATTTAATCTGTGAGAGGGGCATCATCCTCAGGGTTTCCGTTTGTTTCTATCTTTCTTGCAATAGAGAAATTGTTATTTTGAAAGAAGGCCCACAAATCCCCTTCTCATTATACATGTATATTTACTACATCAATATATATATATGGATGTCTGTAGATTTTTATGGGCGGTCGTCTGTTAAGTGTTTTTGTATTAGTCACAGGGACTGTATATAATCCGAAATAGTTTCCTTTAGACAACTGATTCGACGTCTTTCTGACTGTGTTCAAATGATGCTATTTCGATTGTTCCACAGGGGTTTTCTTTTTTTGAATTTATTGTAAACAGTTCCGATTTGGTTATTTTTTTATATGAAATGTCTTAGGATTTCATATGAGTTGTTCTCAATTTCATATAAAATGCCGTCCTTCTTTTCATGGCGACTCTATTCTAATGCTGAGATGACCCATGTCCGGTTTTTAATCATGTATCAGTCTTAGTGTAGTACTGTACATTTCAATGCTTCTATGATGATAATAAAACATGAGGCGGACCTGTCGTGAAGATTCTCGATAAGTTTATCTTGTCGAGGGGTTTGAGGGAGCGTTCTCATCTCACCCCGAACCTGGTAAGGTTTTCGGCTATTTATGAAATTTATTCATTGAATATATTCTACGCTGAGTAAGAAACCTTTCAGTTTAATACTACCATAATTGTATAATCATAATCTATCCCTGAGGGAGGACCAGGTACGGCAACTGCCTACCCAAACTTCCCGATACTCTGATAATATGGCTAAATGAATAATTTTCTTTATAACTCTTTCATTAATGTATGAACCTTCTTTTAATTATCCAAATGCTAAGATAAGATTTTAGGCATCTGGCCGACTAACCGCCAACGCCCTTCAGACTTAGACTGTGCATTGAACCTAACTCGGCCCTCTGAACAGTAAATTGACTCCATAATAACAATTACGTCATCAATTACCACAGTTATTTACTGAAAATTTGTTAATTCTTTTGTAATTGAAACTACAACAGTGATGCGTACCTGTTCTTCGAAGGTTGTCTGGATTTTTCTGTGTTAAGGAGATCACTCCTATTTGCTTGTTTTCCACCCAGCCGTGAGATTAGTCGATACAGACTAATCTCTCCCCAAGCTTCACTTGTCAGGCCACTGCCTCAACTAGTGTTGCGCACTTTCTGCGCCTGTGCTCTCTGGTCCTCACCAGACTCAAGCACCACTTCCTTTTTTTTGACTCTTTTTCCCCCCCGCCTGTTCCTAAACAGCCCGGGTCTCCCTTTTTCCCATCTTTATTCCAGGATAGGGAAAAGAAACAGTTAGGGTTTATTCTGCCTTTCTTGATAACTGTTTCTTACATATTAACACATATGTGTTTAAAGAAAATCCATTCAGCAGAAATTAAACAATAACTCCCTTATCAAGATTACCATAGGTAATTCAATTAATTCAGTTCCAGTTGGGAGTTCTCAAAGTTTTTCACCATGATAAAAAAGTAATAATTCCTGTTTCTTTTACATTTTTCCTATAATGGTAAAAAAAGAAAACAGAGTTTATTTACATAATTATTTGGTCGTCACATCTCCTCCCCCTGAGATTGGACACCGTCCCGGTGTCTTTCAGCCACGAACAGTGCTGGATAAGATCTCCTCATCAGTTCTTCATCCTCCCAGGTAGCTTCCTCGGGTCCATAGTGTCGCCACTGGACCTTAACTTGGGTAATAGCTCGTTTCCGCAGTTGTACTTCTCTCCGGTCGAGGATGTTCAGCGGTTCGACCAGAACCTCTCCTTCCGGTTCGACCTGGATATCTTGCCATTGAATAACATGCCTAGGATCATAAACATATTTCTTGAGTATTGAAACATGGAATACGTTGTGGACTCGAATGTGGCTGGGCAAAGCGAGCTGATATGCCACTGGGCCAATCCTTGCCAGGATCTGGAAGGGTCCACAATATCGGGGTGCCAATTTGGCACATCCGCTCCATTGTAAGGTACTCCTTTTTGTTTGAATTCTGATATATACATGATCACCCACCTGATATTCCTTAAATCTTCTCTTTCGATCAGCGAAATTTTTCTGCCTGTCTTGAGCAGTCTTCAAATTCATACGCACCTTTTTCACCATTTCTTCCATTTCTTTAAGCATCTCAGGCCCCAAATTCAGTTTATCTTCGGGTCCTCCCCAATTAATAGGTGTTCGGCATTTTCGACCGTACATAACCTCAAAGGGGCTCATCTGTGTAGAGGTATGATATCCATTATTATATGAGAATTCTACCAGGTGTAAATATTCTTCCCACAACGTGGGTTGCTGCATCACGAATGCCCGTAGCATGTCTTCCACCACTTGATTAACTCGCTCAGTTTGTCCATCGGTCTGGGGGTGGTAGGCTGTGCTGAAATTTAATTGAGTTCCTAAATCAGTGAACAGTGTTCTCCAGAATGCTGATGTGAATTTCACATCGCGATCGGAAACTATCACTTTTGGCAACCCATGAAGCCTAAACACGTTTTGCATAAAAACGTGAGCAATTTGTGGAGCTCTGTACGTGGATTGAACCGGTATGAAATGTGCAGCCTTACTTAGTTTATCCACTACCACCATAATAGAATCATTGCCCTTTTTTGTCTTAGGTAACCCGGTGATGAAATCCATGGAAATAATTTCCCACTTCCATTCTGGAATTGGTAAAGGTTGTAACAGTCCTGCTGGGTGTTGGTGCTCAGCTTTAATTTGCTGACATTCCAAGCATCGTGCTAAATACTCAGCAATGTCCTTCTTCATTCCTGGCCAAAAGTACTCCTTTCGAATGGCGGTAATCATTTTCTGATATCTTGGATGTCCTGTATAATGACTGACATGGAATTCATCCATAATAAGATTTTTAATTTTGTCTTGACTAGGTACATATAGCCTTTGTTTAAAATGTATCATTCCATCTTCATTCAGCTTATAATCTGATTGGTCTGTCAAGCCAGCAACTTGCTGTAGTTGCAGTTTTAACTGTTGATAATTAACATCCTGCCTTGCAGCTTCTTTAACCATTTCCAAAATGGGTCTTCTCCACTCACTAACAGAGACTTCATACAACTGTTGCACTTTCCGGCTTAAGGCATCCGCTACTCGGTTTTCTTTCCCTTGTAAATGTTTTATCTCGAAGTCAAAACCGCTTAGAAAGTCCACCCATCGTGCTTGTCGTGCGTTTAGGGTGGGTTGACTGAAATAATTAGTCAAACTATGGTGATCAGTGAGAAGTAAAAACTTCCTGCCCACTAGATAATGTCTCCACATTTTCAAGGCGTGGATGACAACGGTCAATTCTAAATCATAAGCAGAATATTTCTGTTCATGCTCCCTCAATTTTCGAGATTCGTAGGCAACTACCCTACCTTCTTGCATTAACACTCCACCGACTCCTTCTTTGCTTGCATCTGTACATACTACGTAATCTTTATCAGGATCAGCTATTCTTAAAATAGGAGCTGTGGTGAGTAAATGCTTCAGTTGCTCAAAACTCTGTTGGCAGTTTGGGGTCCACTGAAATGCTTTCCCTTTTTTCTGCAATGAGGTGATGGGGAAAGCAACCTTCGAGAATCCTTCTACAAATCTTCTATAATAACCAGCCAGACCCATAAAGGATCGAATATCTGCCACATCTTTTGGTACAGGCCAGTCCATTATTGCCTTTATTTTCTCTGGATCAATAGCAATCCCTTCCTTACTAATCACATGACCCAAGTATTGGATTTCTTCTTTGAAGAAGTCACACTTACTAAATTTTGCATATAGTTGATGCTCCCGAAGGGTCTGTAGCACCTTTCTGAGATGTTCTTGATGCTCCTCCACTGTGCGAGAATATACCAGTATATCATCAATAAATATCAGTACAAATCTATCCAAATATTGATGAAAAATGTTGTTCATTAAACACATGAAAGTTGCAGGAGCATTGGTAAGGCCGAAAGGCAATACCACGAATTCATAGTGGCCGTATCTGGTTCTGAAAGCTGTTTTTGCGATGTCCTCCTCCTTAATTCGGATCTGATGATAACCAGATCGCAGGTCGATTTTTGAAAATACCGTCGCACCCTTCACTTGATCAACTAATTCGTCAATCCGCGGTAAAGGATACTTATTCTTAATGGTTAATTTATTTAATTGACGGTAATCGATGCACATCCGGAAGGTTCCATCCTTCTTCTTTACAAACAGCACTGGGGCTCCCCATGGAGACACACTAGGACGTATGTAGTTCTTGTCCAACAATTCTTGTAGTTGCATTTTTAATTCTGTCAATTCGGGTACGCTCATTCTATATGGTGCCCGAGATACTGGTGCTGCACCGGGAACCAATTCAATAGTGAAATCTATGTTCCTTTTTGGGGGCAGCCCAGGGATTTCTTCTGGAAATACATCTGTGAATTCCTGAATTACAGGAATGTTATTTAGGATGGCTGTTTTATCTTTAGAATCCGCATAACCCACCTGAACAGCATAGATTTGGCATCCTTTTCGAATACATTTTGCAAGTTGATTGGCTGTTATTGGTCGCACTTGTGTCGGTCTTTTAATCCCTTGCATCTCTTTTTTATTTCCCAGGGAGTCTTTAAAATAAATAATCTTGGTCTTACAGTCCACTAGCGACCAGTGCTTTTCCAGCCAATCCATTCCTATGAGAATATCATAGGAACCAAGGGGAAGCACATTTAAATCTGCCATTACTGGCTGTTCGGCTATGGTAAAGGGACAGTCCTTTATTTTAGCTCCCACTCGTCTTTTGGCCCCCGTGGCTAATTGCACCAGCCATGGATTCTTGAATCTAGTGGATTGTAATTTACAACATTCTACTACCTTTGGGCTTACATAACTGAGTGTAGCACCAGGGTCAATTAAAATAGATACAGTAAGGTTTGAGATATTACCTTCAAATTCGACCATCGTGGGCTGGTATTCCGCCTGGCGGTCCTCTAATGCTGCATTAATCCTTGGTATACTGCGTCCCACTTCACCGACTGTTGAGGCTTCTTGAATCTGAGATAGCTGTTCCGTCCCTTTTCGTTGTGGACAGTTCTTGATGTAGTGGGGTCCCCCACAGCCCCAGCATTGCACCGGAGGTCTAGTGACCCCTTCACTGTCCAAGCGTATCTGCTGTCCATTGCTTTTAGCCTCAGTGTTAGGCCTAAATTTGGATGTAGTTCGGTCTGGAATTCTGTTGTGGGGACTTTTGCTGTTCCCTTTACCTCCACTATTGCGATTCCCTTTGTTGTTTCCCATTGGCTTAAAGCCCTTCCTATCATTCCATTTCTTGCCAACTACTTCTCCCTTTTGTCTGCTTTGCTGGTAACAAATTCTGGCCTTTCGAATCACTTCATCCATTGATTTGGGATTGTCAAATTCAATTCTTTCTCGCATGTAGGGTGGTAAACTACTTACAAATCGTTGCACTTTTGCCTTTTCCTCCCTTATATATGGGACATATCGAAGTAGGGAAGTAAAACGAGTGATGAACTCATCCATTGTCTGCTGTCCCAAACGCAGATCATGGAATTCTTTTGCCTTTTCATCGTAGAACCGCTCCGTTAGATATCTCTCCTTAAAATATCTTTGAAAATTATCCCATGTGATGGTTTGTTCAGTGACTCCTTTGACTATCTTCACCTCCTCCCACCATAAGGTGGCCTTTCCTTGCAGTTGGAAGATAGCCAATCGGGCCTTAAGATTGTGATCATACTCATAGAGTTGAAAATATTTGTTCATATTAATCAACCATGCTTCAGCTGCTTCCTCCTGCTCTCCGTCAAAGTGCGGGGGTTTAATTTTGCGAAATTCCCCTTGCAGTTCCATTCTTTGTCTCTTCGAAGTTTGCTGTTCATTTACATTGTCAGAACGTTCCTCTTGTTCCTCCGAACCTACAGGGGGTATAGGGTGATTTTGTTCCTCCGACATTCGTTGCTGTTCCATACTAGGATTAACAGGTACTTGATTCTGTCGTTCAGATAAGCTTTTCAATATCCTCTCCTGCTCCATAGTTAGCCTGGCATTATCTTCCCGCAATCTTGCCATTTCATTCTTTAATTCTTGTACAGTTTCTAAGATAGCCTGATTTGTAATTCTGGCCTCTTCCCCAAGTTGAACCCATAACTCCGGATTACCTTCCAGTCCAGGCCTATCCGGCCGTCGAGTGGTGTTTTCGGTTCTCCTCATCCTGTACTTATCCACATAAAACAATGATAAGGAAATTTCGGGAACTAAAAAAAAATATATATATATATATATGTTCATATAAATCTTTTGCCCAAAGGCCTCAGTTTTGTAACTGGGCTCTGATACCATATGTCATAACCCTCCATATGAATAAACAATAATATAAATAAATATTTCGTAGTAAAAAAAAAAATTTAATTGTTTATTTATGTATATGGAATTATTTTCATAACCTTAGCCAAGTTTCGTAACATGAACTTTGGTACAAACATATATATTACAACCCTATGCTTTTTGCGTGAATAACAACTTGCGTCTTTCCACCCGCAATGTTGGACTATGGTATTAATTGGCTCCTGCATTTTTTGGATTTGGTCATACGGAAAATATGAATGCGCTCCAGGTGTGCCTCGATCCACGCCAGGTGGCCTTTTCCAGAGAATGCTGACCATCGATCCTACCACGGTTCGCGAGGGTAGCTCTGGCATTGAATGTTCTTGGGTTTAGTCCAGACCTCGGGATGTTGATGGTGATCCACGGCGGAGGTTTGTTCCCGCGCTTCCCTGATTTACATTGGGGTTTTATTCCCCTGTCTCGGCTAGGGCTTCCATTTGCTTTTCCGTCGAGAGACTGCTCTGGGTTTTACATTCGCGCGGCCGCTGAAAAACTTGGCCTGATGCTTCGGCCGTTCAACCTACAATCGCATCTGGGTAACGATGAATTTCTGAACCAGTCCTCAGTCCGTGCATCGTTGTATCAGGTGAACGTGAGCTTTTTACTATTTACTTCATTGTTATTTCTTCTGGTTATAACGCTTGACTAAACTTGGTTTCTAATCGATTTGTTTGTGTGATGGAGATAGGAATCGTCTTCCGGTGCGGTAGCGAGGCTGTGCATTCCGAAATTACTCCCGCTGTCATCACCAGAGGTAAGCCCTCCATCCTCAGAGAGAGAGGTGACTGAGTTTCCCACGCCAAATGTTTTAATACTTACCTTTGTCTGGCCAGGGACTGCGATTCCATGGATGGTTTGTTGTTCTTCGACTTCTCTGTCAATGAGGGGTTCGGCCGTTACTGTTATCGGTTTCCAACCATGGGTTATTATCCTCAGATCCTCTTTCCTGAGGATGAGGTTTTTATCTTGTAATTTATTGTTATGGGTTTTCTTAATGTAAAATCCGAGGTAATGCCACGAATCCCTGGATTCGATTCGGCTTCCTGGAATAGTTAATGATGAGGACTGGTTATTTATACAATCATTTTCTTTTGTATCTATGTACAGTGTTTTGCATGCCGCGGCAGCTCGTCTCTGCGTGTTTATTAGTTTCTCAGTTATACATTTCATACTTTATCATACTGGAACAGTTTATAAGATTTAATCTGTGAGAGGGGCATTATCCTCAGGGTTTCCGTTTGTTTCTATCTTTCTTGCAATAGAGAAATTGTTATTTTGAAAGAAGGCCCACAAATCCCCTTCTCATTATACATGTATATTTACTACATCAATATATATATATGGATGTCTGTAGATTTTTATGGGCGGTCGTCTGTTAAGTGTTTTTGTATTAGTCACAGGGACTGTATATAATCCGAAATAGTTTCCTTTAGACAACTGATTCGACGTCTTTCTGACTGTGTTCAAATGATGCTATTTCGATTGTTCCACAGGGGTTTTCTTTTTTTGAATTTATTGTAAACAGTTCCGATTTGGTTATTTTTTTATATGAAATGTCTTAGGATTTCGTATGAGTTGTTCTCAATTTCATATAAAATGCCGTCCTTCTTTTCATGGCGACTCTATTCTAATGCTGAGATGACCCATGTCGGGTTTTTAATCATGTATCAGTCTTAGTGTAGTACTGTACATTTCAATGCTTCTATGATGATAATAAAGCATGAGGCGGACCTGTCGTGAAGATTCTCGATAAGTTTATCTTGTCGAGGGGTTTGAGGGAGCGTTCTCATCTCACCCCGAACCTGGTAAGGTTTTCGGCTGTTTATGAAATTTATTCATTGAATATATTCTACGCTGAGTAAGAAACCTTTCAGTTTAATACTACCATAATTGTATAATCATAATCTATCCCTGAGGGAGGACCAGGTACGGCAACTGCCTACCCAAACTTCCCGATACTCTGATAATATTGCTAAATGAATAATTTTCTTTATAACTCTTTCATTAATGTATGAACCTTCTTTTAATTATCTAAATGCTAAGATAAGATTTTAGGCATCTGGCCGACTAACCGCCAACGCCCTTCAGACTTAGACTGTGCATTGAACCTAACTCGGCCCTCTGAACAGTAAATTGACTCCATAATAACAATTACGTCATCAATTACCACAGTTATTTACTGAAAATTTGTTAATTCTTTTGTAATTAAAACTACAACAGTGATGCGTACCTGTTCTTCGAAGGTTGTCTGGATTTTTCTGTGTTAAGGAGATCACTCCTATTTGCTTGTTTTCCACCCAGCCGTGAGATTAGTCAATACAGACTAATCTCCCCCCAAGCTTCACTTGTCAGGCCACTGCCTCAACCAGTGTTGCGCACTTTCTGCGCCTGTGCTCTCTGGTCCTCACCAGACTCAAGCACCACTTCCTTTTTCCTGACTCTTTTTTCCCCCCGCCTGTTCCTAAACAGCCCGGGTCTCCCTTTTTCCCATCTTTATTCCAGGATAGGGAAAAGAAACAGTTAGGGTTTATTCTGCCTTTCTTGATAACTGTTTCTTACATATTAACACATATGTGTTTAAAGAAAATCCATTCAGCAGAAATTAAACAATAACTCCCTTATCAAGATTACCATAGGTAATTCAATTAATTCAGTTCCAGTTGGGAGTTCTCAAAGTTTTTCACCATGATAAAAAAGTAATAATTCCTGTTTCTTTTACATTTTTCCTATAATGGTAAAAAAAGAAAACAGAGTTTATTTACATAATTATTTGGTCGTCACAAAGGTATACCACTTGAGAGGATTATTTCTTCCTAGCAAATCAATTGAGAGCGTACCTAGTAGTAAGAAGAAAGATATATTAAACCCTTATGTCTTGGGCCATAGCAAATTAAGGGTATATTAAAGCCTTATGTCTTGGGCCATAGCAAATCAATTGAGAGTGTACCTGGTAAAAGAAGAAGGGTATATTAAACTATTGTCTTGGGCCTTATTTCTATATCATTATTTTCATATTAGAATGTTCATTTTTGTATTAGAATGTTTGTCTTTTATGCATATCAAGAAGATTTTATTTTAAGATTATAAAAAATTACTTATAAGTGTAAAGTGAGAAACGTTTTGGCTTGTAAATTGAATTTTTATGTATTTGTTTTTTCACTTTGATTAATTTCTATGCATTTGTTTTTTACTTGATTTAGGTGTAGTGTTATTGAATTAAAAATTTATATATTTATTT
>APFE031757171.1:6647-21806 GCA_000404065.3 Pinus taeda | reverse complement strand
TATTGAGAAAATACTCTTGAGGTTTGGTATGAACAATGTGAAGCATGTTTCAGTCCCTTTAGCTTCCCATTTTAAGCTTTCTTCTAGTTTATGTCCTAATACAAATGAAGAAAAGGAACATATGTCTCGAATTCCATATGCCAATGTAGTAGGTTGTTTGATGTATGTGATGGTTTGTACTCGACCAGATTTTTCACATGCAGTTGGGGTTGTTAGCAGGTATATGGAAAATCCAGGAAAAGAACACTGGTTAGCAGTGAAATGGGTGCTTCGGTATCTGGGAGGCACAAGTGATTATTGTATCACTTATAACAGGAGTAGTGAATTTGTTTGTGGATATGTTGATTCCGATTTTGCAGGTGATTTGGATAAGACAAGGTCAACTTCAGGGTATGTCTTTACTCTTGTAGGTGGAGCTATTAGCTGGATGTCAAAGCTACAGAACATTGTTGCTTTATCCACTACTGAAGCAGAATACATAGCTGCTTCACATGCTTGCAAAGAAGAGATTTGGTTGAAAGGTTTGTTTGGTGAGTTTGGTAGGTTACAGGACAACATCAAGTTATTTTGTGATAGTCAAAGTGCAATTCATTTGGCTAAGAATCCGGCCTATCATAGTAAATCAAAGCATATACCTATCAAGTACCATTTTGTAAAACAAGTTATCAGTGAAAGGGGAGTCTCTCTTGAAAAATTGCATACAAAGGAAAATTGTGCAGACATGTTCATGAAACCAATTTTGTTAGAGAAGTTGTGTTGGTGTCTAGCTTCTCTTGGCTTGCAGAAAAGATAAATAATAAAGGAATAGGGTATCAGGCTAATTGTTGTCAAGGTGGAGATTGTTGAGATTTTTTTGTTAATTAATTGTTCGAAAACATCTCATGAATGTGACAACAATAGGATTTGTTGCTAAAGTAGCTCCATTTATTCCTGAGGAGGAGTTATTGCATCATGTATTTGTTGTGAGAGAATTTATGATTCATTTTTCTACTGCCAACTATAAAAATGTAAGCTCGTAGAGAATATGTGAGCTGAGAGGGTGTGAGGAATTATATTGTCATATTGTAATCTCTTGTTGAATAAGAAGATTTTCGATGCCTCTGTTTGGTGGACGTAGCGTAGATTGGTTGGGTGAACCACGTTAAATTAGCTATCTCATGATTTCTATTGTGTGTATGATTTGTTTTGTTTTTGTTGTGCATACTCTAACACTATTAAACATAGGTTGTATCACCTTAATCCTAAATACAAGGAAAAGTTTTTTCTAGAATTGGATAAAATTTTGGAGGCAGGGATCATAAAACTAGTTGAAGAATTTGATTGGGTAACCCCGATGGTGGTTCAGGAGAAGAAACAAAAGGGTGAGATAAGGATTTGCGTAGACATGTGGAAGCTTAATGATGCGTGTGTCCATGACCCATTGCCAATGTCATTTAACAATCAAGTATTAGACAATGTTGGAGGGCAAGAGGCCTATTACTTCACTAATGGGTTTTCTGGGTATCATCAGATCAAGATCGCACCCAAGGATAGGAGCAAAACGTCCTTCACAATGGAATGGGGTTGTTTTCAGTACACTATGATGCCATTTGGACTTAAGAATGCGCCTGCGATATTTTCCTGTGTAGTCATAACAACATTCAAGGAGTTTATTCATAAATTCCTGGAAGTATACTTTGATGATTGGACAGTGTTCGGATTAGTAAAGTTCCATGTAGCAAGCATGTGCCTGATGTTGGATACCTGTCGCAGATACCAGATCATGCTGAACCTGAAGAAATGCATATTTTGTGTTCCATTTGGGATCTTCTTGGGTCACGTTGTGTGCAAGAGAGGATTGATGGTGGACCCCGTAAAGATTGTGATGATAGTGAATCTAGAGGCCCTCACAAATGTTAAACAACTGCGCATGACACTGGGACATATGGGATATTATAGAAAAATTATTTAAGCCTATGCTCAAATTACTGTGCGTATGGAGAAACTGCTAAAGAAGGACTCAACATTCTGTTGGGGTGAAGAACGCCATCGCAGCTTAGATGTATTGAAAGAAGAGATGGTCATTGTGCTAATCTTGGTATTCCTTGATTGGAAGAAAGATTTTCGCATATATTTGGATGCCTCTTGCATTGCGTTGGGTGCAACATTAACACATGCCAGTGAAGGATAAATGGATCATCCTATAGCCTTCAACAGTAGGAAATTATCCAAGGCTCGGGAGAAGTATTTCACAACTAAGTGTGAAGGCGATATTATTCACTTATTAACTACAGGGATGGCACCAAAAGGGTATACAAGTCAGAAAAAGAAGGAACTAATAGTGTGGGCAACATATTTTTCAGTTATTATGGGACACTTGTATAAGATGGGTGTTGATGAAATATTGCAAATATATGTGCCAGATTTTGAAAGGGATAACATTCTTGCTGAAGCTCGTGGGGGAGCTGCGGGAGGTCACTATGCAGGCAAGGCAACGACGCGGAAAATTCGGTGTGCAGGTCTATGATGGCCAATGTTTCATAAGGATTCCAAGGCATATTGCAAGGCATGTGATGCATGTCAAATAATGGGGCAAAGAATCACAAACGGGTGAATTTTCCTTACACCCTTAAGTATCTATGCAGCCATTTGAGAAATGGGTGATTGATTTTGTTGGACCAATTTAGCCCCCAGGAAAGAAAATAGGTGTGCATTATATCATCACTACGACAGAGTATCTAACCATATGGGTGTAAGCATAGCCGGTTAAGGATTTGTACACAGGCAAGAGTAGAAATTGTTTTGTTTGAATATGTCTTAACCAGATTTGGCTGCCCAAAAGTGTTAATGAGTGACAAAGGTACATACTTTTTGAATGAAATGATCAGCATGTTGACTGAAGAATTCCAAGTCTACCATTAGAAAATCACATTGTATCACCCACAAGCCAATGGGATGGTTGAAGCTTTCAATAATATTTTGGAGAATGTGCTAACAAAGATCTGCAACACAGAAAGGAATGACTGGGATGTGTGCATACCTATAGTACTATGGGCTTATAGGACTACTTGTAAGAAGCTGACAAGGCAAACGTTGTTCAGATTGGTATATGGGGTTGAAGCTATAATACCGATGGAGTATATTGTGCCTAGTCCATGCATAGAAGCTCTCATAGGTATGGCAGACCATGAGGCCTTGCAGGAATGGCTCGTACTGCTAATGGATCAAAAAGAGGATCGATTTATGGTAGGATTTCATCAACAAGTATACAAGGAATGAAAAAAATCATGGCATGATCACCATATCAAGCTTCACACTTTCAAGGTAAATGATCTTGTCCTATTATATGGTAGTAAATTCACTAAGTTTTCGAGGAAATTCCAGATGCATTAGGTATGACCATATATTATCAAAGAAATTACAAATGGAGGAGTAGTTCAACTCACGAATCTGAATGGGGAGCCTTTTTCGGGAAGAGTAAATGGGAGCAAGTTGAAATTGTATACGAGGATCCTACGAAATGACTATATGGTGGTAGGATAATCTTAGTGCTCTAGGCAGTTGCAAGGGAACATGGCACTATAAACTAGATTTCCCAATTTGGAGAAAAACGCAACGATCAAGTTGCGTGGAAAGTAACGAAATTACAACCTATGAAGCTGCACCATGGAGGGAAGTGTCATGCAACACAGCAGAAAGGTGATCATTGGAGTCACTGTTCATGACTTGATGGCTAGAAGACAGTTAAAAGGAGGGAGATGGCGACATTTAAAGAAAAAATATTTGAAGATCTACCACCAAAACAACATTTGTTACAGGGGAATGGTCGGATTTGAATTTAAAACTCCCTATAAATTACTCATGCCAGTCCAATAGAGAACAATTTGTGCTCTCAGAATCATTAATGAAATTTGTTGTCTCTCGCCTATGAACCAATAGGCTTGGGAAGATTTAGTTGCAAGCCCCACGTTTTCTAAGTTGTCTGAGCTAAACCATAAGTTTATTCTAGAGAAAATGCTTGCCCCCAATCCTGCAGAAAATGTGAGTACTAGCGATGTTGCCTCTGAGGAAACTGCCTCGGAAGTTGTAAGTGTGGAAGGTTTGGCTCCTATGCCTATGACACCGAGGTCACTGGGGTCGAATCCTACACCTACCAGAGAAATCCAACCAACCAAATCAAAGAAGGACAAGCAGAAGAAGCTGGTGCTCGTGCATGCATCCCTCAGGAAGCATACTGAAAACTAGAAATCAAAGAAAGATAAGCAGTCGTATAAATTAGTCGACCTAGAGGCAAAAGAAGGCCAGGGAACAGAAGACATTGATGTTGGAGGAGAAGAGACCATAACTAGGCTCCCTGAGTATATCCCTCTGTGGAAGGGAAAAACAAAGGTATCGAAGGACTCTGATTATGAGAAGTTCACCATTTCCACACCCCTACTACTTGAGAAGGTTCCTTTTGAAGATCCGTGGCTCGCGTGGATCCCACTACTGAAAATGGAGGATTGGGACCTCGGAGATCATGTTAGGTTTCCCCACTTGGCAATATATAAGTATATGAGAAGCGTTTATTATGTAATATCAGGTGTGACAACATTAGAGATGGAGGAATGGGTTTGCGGTGTGCGCAAAGCTAAAGAAGAGGTTTTCCAAGTCCAGTTTGAGATCAATAAGAAAATCACAGAATTGCAGCTAAAGTTGCAACCCACGACTCCACCTAAGGTCCGGGAGTAGCGCGGAGCCACGATAAAGGAAGGAAAGGCTACCTTGGATGCCACAGTCACTGACTGAACAGCCATGTTTTACAAAGCTATGAAGATAGTGACTAATCTATAGGAGGATCTGAACATACATACACTAAACTCAGAGGTCAAGGAGCTACAAAAAAAATATGATGAAGTTAGGGCAACCATGCGCTCCATAGCACCAGTGCAGTGCCTAGCCAAATTATAGGAGGGCAAGAAGCTCCTAACATAGGTAGAGGAAGCATAGAAAAAGGAGGCCTTGCTAAAGGCCATATTGTAGCCATAGTTGGAGGAAGCTTATCAAGTCATGACTACCATTTAGGATAAGCTTAAAGGCTTGCAGTAGGAACAACAAATGGTGAGGTTGGTCATAGAAGGACCAACCATAGAACAATCGGTCGAGGAAGTCAAGCAGACAACAAATCAGAGTGCTGCAAAAGTTGTAGTGATCTAGGAGGAGTTGGGGGATCTTTGTAGTAAGATCATCACAGCAGCAAAGTGACTCGAGGGCAAGTTACAATCTTTGTGTTGGCGGCCTGTTGGGATGGGGTCCCCTAGCTCAGTTTTGGGGTTAAGAAAACCCACGTTTTGATACATTTTTGTAAATAATGTAAAGTCTCCATAATTTGTGGATGCGGAGCCCATAGATGAATAGGAGTCAAAGGGGTTTAGCCCCTTGTTTTATGTAAATTTGAGTCGATTTCGAGATCCACCCATGGTCCGCAGACCATGGCATTGTATGAAAAAGGATATAAATAGGGGTGTCTTAGAGAGTCTAAGGCATAATCTTGATAGGTTTGGATGATAGATAGGAAGTGATAGTGAAGAGAAGTGGGTCAGATAGGAGAAGAAAAGATCTATATCTGAGTGCGCAGAGGCCTAGATAGAGTCTACAACTGAGCGCGTGGACCCCTGCAACTGAGTGCACATGGTAGTTTTGAGTCTATAATCCTAAATTGAAGATAAATAAAGACAGTTTCTAAAGAATTCATGTGCATTTCTGTTATATTTGTTAATGTTATATATTGTCGATGAATGATGTGTTTTATGAAATAGTGATTGAATGTTATGCGATTCTATTGAATAATTGTTAAT
The DNA here is from genome assembly GCA_000404065.3 of Pinus taeda. Classification (NCBI taxonomy): domain Eukaryota; kingdom Viridiplantae; phylum Streptophyta; class Pinopsida; order Pinales; family Pinaceae; genus Pinus; species Pinus taeda. The sequence goes on along the minus strand of APFE031757171.1, from coordinate 15,990 downwards.
AATGTACGTAATTCATTTTTAAGTACTTTCGCATAGACTCTAATGAATTCTTGGATGTTTATAAATAACTTAAGTAAATCTACGCGAACCCTAATTTAGGACTACTTTCTGATGCACATAAGTAGACAAATTTAATGTTAAAGGTACACAAACACTAATCTAAACCTTCATGAAGGTCTGAAGGCCATTTTGACAAAGTTGCAGCAATGTCGCCCTAAGAGTATATCGATCTACATGAAGGTAGACCTAAGGAGCTAAAAGACATCACACTAGTCTCTCGATGTAGAAACTTGGTTCTTGCATCCCCTCGTATTGCTTCAGGTGAGAGTGCAGCTTGTGCTACATGGGTTGTTTCCAAAAGGGCCAGTAGTGTAGGGATTTGTTGGTTGGAGAAACTAAATTCGGGCGGAGTTTATGGGTTTTACGTATTAGTCACCTACTATAGCCCGTGGACCAACTATTTCCCAGCTAAAAAACTAATTTGGAGAAGTATAAATAGACCTCCATGGGAAGGCCTAAAGGAGGAGTAAAATATTATATATTGATATTATAGTTGATTACATACCTGATTAAGTCTGAAGAAATCCTTGTGCCTTCTGCATTCACAAGTCATAGGAAACCTTTGTTTCCTTCTTGAGATGTCCTTCATCCCTTTATGACATCCTTGTGTATACCTATGGAGGAGGATTGTTGAGGCCTAGGCAGGACGGATCTGAAGAATAGTTTCACTTAGAGTGGGCGGATGACTCAAGCCATACTTCTTCCATGCTTTATTTATTTATATCAATAAACAAGTGTTGTTTTGTTCTTGATATTTAAGCTCTTAATGCATTAATCTATGTTATTATTTGCTTACATTCTTATATGACCTAAAACCTATACCATGAACATGCTTTCTATTACTATTGTTGTGTATGTTTTGCTTGAATGAGTTGTAGGTTCTAAAGCATTGGAAGAAATAGACGGTTTGGACCCTATGGGAATGACCTCAAACATAGGACCCCTAGGTAATACCTCTTCTTCCTACTTTAGTAGTTTAAGTATTAGGACTGCCTATTTACATACCTCATTGTGATTTAAGCCCTTCGCTCTATTGGGGTTCTCAACCCAAGACCCTAGGGTTACTTTACCCATAACACCTTGACATTCCCCTTTGTGATTGTTCATCTACCTTCATGACTCTTCAACTTCTCTATGACTATTACATTCAGCTTTTGACACTTGAACTTCCACTTGACAAGATGTTACGTACAATCTGCACATGTATCCATGTGAGACAAAATAGGCTTTAGAAAGCCATGCAAGACATCACTATGACTTGGACAACTGTCGGAAGACCAAATCTTTGACATCCTCATGATGGTCAATGGTGGTGAACTGATGCCAAGCTCGGTAGTCTATGATGGTGTCTGTGTACTCTGTGGTGAATCTTTCTGGAAATGAACTCTTATCTATGTTGCATTAGGATAAAATGCTTTGGCTCCTTTGCCCAACTCATCTGATAACATGTGCATCGATGTCTTAAGCGTGGCCAGACTAGTGACATATTGATACATAGTGTTTTCACTCATCGTCAAGTCTGCGTTGACGACTATGCGCATTAACTTGTCAAAATTACAAGTCTATCTCAAGTTGGAGTTGTCCTTTTGTCTTTGCCTTGGTGACTGTCCCAATAGATGGGATCATATTTGTGTGCACAACAATATCCATGCTTCTAAACATGTCTGCATGGGAAGCCTTCAAAATAGTGATAAGCTGCGGAGGTTCTTCATAGTTCTGGATCTGACTCCAGATGGGTGCCTTCAACTCGACCGCCCTAGGCTTCATCATCTTAGGAAATTGTAACAGGCTCCCTTATATCTCATTGTCCATGTTTTCATGTGGTCAATAGTAGTATGCAAGTTTGACAAGATATGTGCTCTCCTAGCACAGTACTGCTGCCAACCATTGATATGGACAACTACCTTATGCATGGTACCAAATCTGGAATACAACACCTGCATGACTGTCTCAAGGAATGATACCTCATCCAATATTTCCTTCTTCAACTTTGCTTGAGCAGATGTTGTAACCAGTTCTCCTCCCTGCTTAGATGTTTGTAACTCCTTAACCATTCGCTCATTCTCTGCTCTCAAAAGTGAACACTTGAGCTAGTGGCTTTAGCATATGATCTAGTAGCATTGGGAAATGTTGTTGGATGCTTATGCATGTTAGATAAGATCACTCATTTCTCAAACTGCACAGGAGATGTGTGGTCATCCAGAGTGTTATCACTATAAAAGTTTTAACAATTTTGGACAGCCCGCATGGTTCCTAAGTTTTTATGTTAAACATGATCAAGTCATTTTTAATGTTTTTAGAAGTCTAAAACATAGAGTGGAGTCTTGTTCCCATTATCAAATAAGCTCAACAATCTTTTTTTACCTATCATTGATCCCACATTGATTCAAAGGTGTCATGTGTTAAGGTTGTTTCAAAATTGACATGCGCTACAAAATCACCTAGGAGTTTTCATAGAAAAAAACTCAAAAAATACACTATGTGTGCTACGAAATCATGGATTCGTAGTTAGGAGTTTTCGTAGCAAAAAACCCAAAATTTTTACTAGATGTGCTACGAAATCACTGAACCAGCCTTTTTCCGCAGAAAAATTGTTTTAAGTAGTCAATTTCCAGGAGGTCTCTTGAGCAACTCAAAGCATATTTTGGAAAACTGAAAGATTTTTTTTATTGCTAACATACTTAAATACAAAAACATCTTTCAGTTTCTTCAAATTCATTATGATCTGGGAGAAGTTGATGACTCAAATTACGCTACGAAACTGCTGTAGGAGCAGTTTTTCAGAAATCACAATTTCTAGTTTACACCTGATATTCAAAGATAGTTTCTAGGTAGTAGGAAAGGTATTGCAAATAACCAAGAGAGGTTTTTGTTCAAAACAGAGTGGACTACAAATGACTCCTTCATTTTTGCAAAACATGTTTTTGATGAGGAGAAAATATATCTATCCCAACATCTATTTTTCAGCCAGAATAGAGCAGGGGACAGTTTCCTAGTTTTCAGGGCAGATGAAAGAGAAGCTATTGGAGGTCAGCTGGGGGGTTATGGACATCACCAAGTTCGAATTTAAGAAGGAGAAGCTATCAAAAACCAATTTTATTCCACAGTCAAGGTTGTTTCCAGCATAATAACGAGTTACACTCCTAGTTGTATTAGGATTCTAGGACTATCAGTTAACAGCTAGTTGTAATTAATAGTTTGTTTTAGGTATGAGTAGGTGTTAGGTCAAGAAAATTCCAATTTTCTCGATGAATTATCATGGAATCCTTATTGTAAAAGCTATATATGAAGCAAGAGATGAAATTAGAAAGATTTGGAGTTTTCATTAGTAAAGGAAAGGCTGTGTTATTGTAAAAACTATGTTTTTTCATACTTAATACAGTGATCAATTTGACTACTCAAGATTCACAAAGAGCTTATATGTTTGATGTTCTTATGGATTTATATAATTACTTATTTATAGTGATATGAGCTTGTGATACTTAGAATTCATTGGAAAATGCTCTAACTTCCTTCACATGCTTGTAAATTGTGTTGTTTCACTGTGTTACCATTTTCTTCATAAACCTAAACTTTAAGTGCCTTGATTTCCATATATTGTTGATCATGTTGCTTTGTTGAAGACCAATTTGAATCCATAGCCCAATAGATGTTTTCTAATCGTACTTTCAACCAGTCAATAAGTTATACTTCCATTCATTTTGTTCCTAGAGTTAGCCATCTAATCATTAATCAAAAACCCTAAACCTAGTGAGAGAGCCCTCTCAGGTTGAGGAGGCTAAGCCTCAGCCAAAAGATTGGTTTGAAATAGTTACACTGAGATTGACTTGATGAGAAGCCTATCAGGGTCCTATTTTGGTGATAACACAGAGTATACACTTTGCATGATTTTACAACTCTATGCTACAACTCGTCGAATGATATGTTGTGCATCTCCTCTTCCGAATTGTCTCAAAGGATCTCAGTATCTCCTTGGTCTCTTGGGACTTTCTCTGCTTCCAGATTCAGTGAAGCTGGTAGATCGACCTCTTGGTGGAAAGGCATGACGTCTATGTCTTGCTCTAGCTCTAGTTGCTCCATATTTGTATCCATCTACTCAAGTACTCATTCAATATCTTGAGAAAATTCTTGCTCCTACGACTTCTCACCCTGTCTGTTTTGCGCCAACTACTTAGATGAGTCTACCACCTGTATGGGCACAGGTTCATCAATTTGTCGGTGTTGCACCACCTGCTGTACATTTCCCTGTTGTGCTTCCTTCTCCTATCTCCGTGGCTCCTATTCTTTCCAGAATTTCACCTTCAACTCTTGCAACTCCTTCATTGTTTCTTCCATCCTCTGTTTTTCTCTCTGCTTTTGCATGGTCCTCTTGCCGTGTTGTTTCCTCTTCACCTCTATTACCAAAGCTAATTTCTACACAAGTGGATCTACTCTAGACTTGCATCTTTGTTCTACCTAAGCTCTATTGACAATATTTCTCTGGTCTTTGTCGCACGTTGTTATGTTTACCTCTGTTGTTGGTGTTGTTGGTGCTATCCTAGATGCTGCTTCGCCAACCATTCCACAGTGATGCCAACCAATGCATTGGGCTTGGAGAAGCTGGGAAAATATCTCTGTGGGTCTTCCTTAGCCCAATGACACGCCCTGTGAATCCACGGAAATTTCACTCTCACACAGTGATCCTTAACAAAGAAATGTGGGTCATATGGATTAAAGCTTTTGTTGTCAGAATGAAATTTCTTGAACTCTTCCTTTTAGGCATCCGCATGCTTGAATTTTTGTATCTCATACAACGCAATATAGAGTGGGCCAAATGCCTTCTTATTTTGGTGCAACCTAGCTAATAGTCCTGCTGAGATGTGGTTTGACACTTCTTGCATGACGAGCTTGTCCATGGAAAACTTTGGCAAAACATTCGGAGGCTTCTCCACGTTGTATATCCATATGAAGGTGCCAAAAGGTGAGGCATACCAATCCACTATGTCAATCAATGCCTCCATTGATGCCTTTGACATGTAAGGTGTATCCTGTTCAAATATAATCTTGTACACCGGGGTGACAAAATGGTCTCACAACTATGTGATGACTCCGCGAAAGCTTCATCTGGAAAGCAGCTTGAAATAAGTGTTCACATAGGTTTCCATTGATGTCCATGCCCACTTCAAGCTCAGGAATTATTTTCGGGCATAGATTGCATCCAAGATGTATGTGGACATGTAGATTTATGCTTGTTGACCTTTGGGCGGCTTCCGAGCTCCTGCTACCTGTTCCTTCAACCTGTGAGCCACAATGTCAGACCATTTGCACGCTCTACCTTCACTCACCAGTTGGTCCAATGCGATCACCTAACTTTGTGGGAAGGTCTTTGTGCTCTCTTGGTCATACAAGAGACATGCAAAGATGACCAAGTACTGATATGACTTCTACAGTATCTTCGTCTTGTAAATATAGTTGGGTGTCATCCTAAATTTGGCTAGAAACTTCACCCAGTTCTTCAAGATATCCTTGGAGTTAGCATTGTTGTTGGGCATGTTGAAGGGTATCTCTATGATGATCACTAGCCTCGGCAAGTGGTACATCTGTTGATAGTCCTGTGCCCTGAAGGTAGAAATCTCTGTCCCACTTACCCTACTCAATACCATCGTCTCGGGATCAATGTGCGAGATGATCCAATGTATCATGTACACACATGGGAATGCAGGATACTTGCATGAAATCCGGTACAAGCCGGACTTGCGAATGTTTGCATAGACTTTGTGGTCTTCAAGACCTTCCCCAAATGTGCAACCTCCTGCCATTTCAGCTTGATGTCTTTGTCTACAATCAGCTTGGTGTCTTTGTATATCGGAAAACTCGTAAACACTCTCTCAACTACATCTCTAGTTTTTCTTTTGTCGGTGTCCTTTTACCCTGCTCTCTTGAAGGCCATTGATCCTAAAATGTTGAGAGATAGATGAAGACCTACTATATTTGGAGATATGGCGACATGCATGGCAAGAAATCTGTCAGTTAAAACCAAAGAAAACTTGAGGACTCACATGCAACATACCCGGGGAATTGCTGGCAAGGATTGCACAATTTTCACTGGGAAATCAGGAGACTGACTATCGAAACTATGCAAAAGGAAGCTTGGATTGTCGAGAGGTTGCTTGACTATTGGAATTTCACAATGAAAAATCTAGACTGGCTTGCTGGGTTTTTAGATTGCGCAATGCGTAATTTCATCTTGCAAGTGATGCAGGCCCAAGGATTGCATTACACAATTTTCATGGCCAATAGACCTTCCCTCTCATAATTGCACAGAGCAAGACTAGAGGACATTGTCTATATGGACTTGTGAATTTTTTGGGAGGAAGGCAAAGCCTTCCCTCTCAGAATTGCGCAATGTTGTCCGGGAAAGGTAGAGTCTAGTCCAAGGTTGCCCAGACCGGCTGACGGGAAACTAAAAGCATATGAAGATGTGAATGCATGGAAATAATGAGTGTAAGAAGGAGTGAATGATCATGCATGCAAATATAAAATGCAAGATTCAAAAGACGAAAAAACATGCATGTGTGTGAAACGAGTCACCGAATCGGCAACCATTCATGCAAAACAGCATCATGCATGTGACAGTAGTGAGATGCAAATGAAAACTAAAATGGTTATTGTACATGCTAACATGAAAGAAAATGACAACAAGCATTCATAGAAATCAAGCCAACGACACTCACACAAGCCAAAACACAAAAAGAAACATAAATTCTACAAAAGACAAGTGGACTTGCCCAGAAATAGCTGAGCTAGATGTGCCGAAGACTCATGTATATGTTGTGTGATGTCAGAGCTCCAAGATCGATGTGAAGGATGAGATCTCAAGCTTTGAATAAATAATTTTGAGGCTCGCGATGCACATGCCACAAATTTGGGAAAAAGCGACACTTGGAGGAAATTTTCTAAAACTATCTTTGCATGTTACCTTGAGTTGCTAAAAATATATCCCTAAAATATAGGGTTGCTTTTTCATGTTGCTTTTTATATTTTTTGAAAAAGCAGCCCATTCATGAAATTCAAGTTTGTTGGGTCTCGAGTGGAACCAATCAACCTAAGGGCACATGCAATGGCCTACTTTCCTAAGAGAGAATTTTGTGCAATTTCTGGGAGGAACTGTGCTAGTTGTCCATAGGAATTGCACAATTTCTGGGAGGATCAGGTGACTGCTGCCCAAAATTATGAAATTTCTGGGTGGAGTTGCAGTGTTGGACAGCTTGCACAATTTTCCTAAAGAATTCAATTTGACTGAATGCACAATTTCTGAGCCCAACAGGTTGCCCAGCAGATTTGCGCAATTTCTAGAGGGAAGGTTGGTTCCCCTCCAGAATTGCGCAATTTCTGAGGGAGCTACTCAGCTAGTAACAATATTAAGTCTAGAATGGTAGCCTATGAGGGGAGTGAAGCAAACTGACATGCATAGGCTAGCAAGCTGCTAAAAACCAATGAAGCCTATGTACTTGACCGTGTAAGACATGCTACAAAGATGGTTTGTAAGGAGGCTCCAAAACGAAGCTAAGGCAAAATTTTGGAGGGTGGTCGTAACAGCTACAACGATTGACGACAAACTAGTAGAACTCCAGCTCTATGAATGGACCTTGTTCGTGAAAAGCAAGTGTAACACCTCTGGAAGTATTGTTCAAGTCTTTTTTCTTCTTGTTTTCCACACTTTCTTGATTGAATGATGTAGTATCTACCAAGATCTTGGTTAGTCGACACACATTCCAAGCCAAGCTAACACAGTTGTTTCGATTGGGGATGAGGGATATATTGGTGCAAAATCCATAGGGTCATCAAAGTTTAAGTTTCATCTCTGGTGTTGCTCCGTTGCCAATAGGCCTGGACAGTACCTCGGCAGAGTCACGAAGGAACACAAGCATTGCTCTACCACCAATGAGCTTGGTCAATACCCCAGCAGAGTCACGAAGGAACAAAAGCATCACTCTGCCACCAGTGAACCCGGCTGAGTTACTTGCATCACCTCTCTGCGCAGGAATCCTTTCTCTTATTCACCTTATTTTGTTATGAAACCATCTCAAGAAAAGATAGAAAAGATAGAGCAACGCCTTAGCATTCAGCCTCTTCGAGGGGGCAACCTCCTTTACATTACATAAATGAACAATTCTTGGATGATTCAAATGATAAAACTTCCTTTTTATATATAGGAGTCTAAGGAGTCACAATATAACCTAGCCGACCTAAAAATAATAATATAAAGCTGCAAAAATAACACTAGAGGGATTCTATGGGGCATAGTAATAACAATATGGGGACAATAGGGGCACAACAATATTAATAAGGGGTACAAGTACAATAGTAATGGGGTAATCACTAGTATTATAGGGACACAACATGCCCCTCTCCTTCAAAAAAATTTTGTCCTCAACGCTTGAGTAGTTCTGGATGCTTCTGTATAAATTTCTCATCCTCCCATGTGGAATCTTCAGCAGATAAGTTCTTCCACTTGATAAGATACTCTGAAATTGATCGATTTCGTAGCTGTCGAGTTCTTGTTTCTGTGACTGCTTCTGGTTCCAATTTAATTTTTCCTTCCTCGTCAAGTTCTGGCAATATTGTTTGAGCTGGGAGCTTATCGCCTATAACCTTCTTTAAACATAAAACATGGAAAATTGGGTGCAATCGAGAAGCTGCAGGAAGCTCTAATTTGTATGCCATAGTACCAATCTTTTGCAACACCTTGTGCGGACCATAATACTTTGGTGATAATTTATTATCCTTCTTAGCTTGCTTGAGGGACATTTGCTTATATGGTTGTAGCCGTAGGAATACCCAATCACCTACATCAAAACTTCTTTCGTTGTGATGTGATCTGCCTGTTGTTTTATTCTATTTTGTGCCAACACGAGGTTATCCTTTAAGAGTTGGAGGACTTGTTGTTGATGTTCAATGTGATGTTCCACCACTTGAACCTTAGAATTTTCTCTTAAATATGATGTGATGGATGGTGGCTGATACCCATAAAGTTCCATAAATGGGGTCATTTTTTTTGCTGTATGGAAGGAAGTTTTATACCACCATTCAACTAGAGGAAACCATTTGACCCATTGTGTCTGTTTATCAGATACAAAGCAACGAAGATATCCTTCCAAACATTTGTTTACTATCTCAGTTTGCCCACCAGATTGACGATGATAAGATGAGCTATGAGCTAACTGAGTACCAAGACAAGAAAATAATTATGTCCAAAAATTTCCAGTGAAAATGGGATCTCTGTCACTTACAATAATCTTTG